>SNQJ01S0184224.1:0-18893 GCA_010110895.2 Picea sitchensis | reverse complement strand
CAGACTCTCATTCCCCGCATGCTAGTCCCACCCCAGGAGTATACACCTTCACTGTCACACAATCCATCAACTGCTTCACCTCCCTTGCCTTGGGCTTTAGCAACAGGGCGAACCGAAATTCTCAAAGCTCTGTAGAAGCTACGAGACCCCTTCTAGGAGAACTCACTTCCACCAGCACACTCTCTCACCTGGAGAGAGTTTCTCGTAGGCCTGACAACTTTCCTCTTCAACCACAACCACCTCTCTCACCTGGAGAGAGTGTTGCACATAGGCCTGACAACCTGCTTCTTCATCCACAACCACCTCTCTCACATGGAGAGAGTGTTGCACATAGGCCTAACAACCTGCTTCTTCAGCCACAACCACCTCTCTCACTTGGAGAGAGTGTTGCATGCAGGCCTGACAACCTGCTTCTTCAGCTTTGTTCCAGCATAAGGAGGACAACAACAAGGCTCAGCAAGGAACAGACGACGGTGGCAAGCCACACTCAGCCAAAGCAATGCATGGCCGCAACAGCCCACAGTTATAACACACATGGCATAGACATTTACAGGATGCTCAGGCTTCACAGAAGACGCGGGTCGGCTTCACGGGTCTAATTTTTAGAGGTGTGTGGCTTATGCAGAGGTCCAACGCAGAGACAAAACTGTTTCTCAGGAAGGATTCCAGTGAACTCAGGCCAAGTATGGAAGAATGGGCGTGCCAACCCCAGCGCGGTTTGGCTCATAGGTCACTGATTCCAGAGGTGCATGAGGGTATCTAGAGATAAGTTTCCCCGCAAAATACGATAGAAAACGGATCGAAGAATTGAGGACGAACCCCCAACACGGCTGACTTCTGCAGCTTTAACTTCATGCACCTAGGTTGACACCTGTCTTTATGGAGCTGCATGCACTCCATTTTGCATACATTCCTTTCCCAGGAACTTGGGTCAACACTTGGTCAATTGACCACCTTTGATTTTTAGGAAATAATAATAAATTATTATCCCCTCTAGAGGTAAGCCCCCTATCTTAGCTCCTAGGCCCAACACTTAGCCTCCTCCCTTACCCAACCTTGTGGAAACTTATTCCCCCATCACTCTTTCTTCATGGTCGGTCTACACACAGCGATGTTTTTATATTAGCAAAGTGCATAATTACATGTACAAAATAGGCTCCTGGCCTTTACACCTAGGCTCTCCGGCCTACTTGCACATAATATTACCAGCTTACAATTTCTCAGCTCACTAGCCTACAAAACATGTTTAAAATACATAGATGGCTCGTCCTTGGGGTATTACACATTAGTTCCTCCAACATATGATAATAATCCATAACTCATGTATTCCATTCAAAAACTTCATAAAAACTAATCCGCAAACGAGGGAATTATATCCCACTCACTTTACCAGCACATATACCTTGAGTAATTAACCTCTAGTATCGGTTCTCCATGTTATATAGAGATATACATCTTTAATGATGGAAACAAGGCCTCCATTTAGGATTGAACCTAATGCTCTTTTTCTTGGTGAAAACTGCACATAACAACCAACTGACATACACTATGGATTATTTAGTGAAACCACATCAAATGAATGTTTCCAAATGCTAATTGGTTTCTGATAAAGTTGAATATTAACTAGAATTAAAGGATTTATGCCCATAAGAAAAGTCCATTGTTGTTTAACGTTCATCTAACACTCTAAATCCGTGGTCAAGGAGTATTATAATATGTTGTTCATGTGTGTATAACTCAAATCAATAAATATACAATCTGTAAGGGAGTTCTCCTGCAACCAAAGTATTGTTAACCTTTAGTTTTACGAGTGATGAATGTTTTTAGCATTGATATACATATGGATATCCCAATTTAGATCAACAATCTTGATTTTAATGCTACCAGCTTGCTATGCGATGTTTGGGAAATCAAGAACTTAGCTCAAAGGACTTCCATTTGTAATTACCATAGTTATGCCCTCAACGTTCAACTCAAACTTGAACATAACCAATTACATACAAATGTATAATTATTTTGGCTCGATGTCATGCATCCTTCCTAACACTGGGGGGTTAATGACCTAGGGATCATCCAAAGTTAACCAACAAAACCCCAAGGTGTCAACATATCAATCTTCAGTTGAGGATCGAATAAGGTCTCACTCAAGACTCCATGAGAATCAAAAAGACCATATAGTCTTGTGTTGGATGTGAATGGATAATGCACACAAGGAAAACCATTTGTCCTTTCATTCATTCGTTCCAGTTTGTTAACACAATATCAATAAAAAACCATTAACACATGCATTCATCTAACTCATAAACCACACATCAAATGATAGAGAGAAAGATGGATTTGTATTATATTTATTAAATCTTTAGGTTGCATACATGAATAGACTAATATTACACACACAAATGCTCGCTATGCTCTAATTCATTCCACAACCATTGCATTACATTGTTCCATGCTCTCGTTTATCATGCTCTACACTACTGAAATGACTCCATTACATACTCTAATCATGAATTCTTCCAAACTTACACAAAATTGTTACAAAACTCAGACAGACTTCATACAAAACTTGGACTGGATTGTTACAAAACTCAAACAAATTGACTAAATTCTCCTTTGAAAAATCCACTATAATTTTCTTCGTCTGCCTCTCTTTTGCTCTGGAGCTCTATCACTTTCTTCTCTACTCCACTCTCTCTAGTGATCGCCAATTCCGCACACTTATCATGTCTGCATGTAGACCACGTAACCTCCTTGGAGTGTGGAAATCCTAATGAACTTGTCAGTTGATATATAAATGGCCATGGATATTCCATTGGAACACTTCATCACAACAAATCTGATAAACAAAATTGAAATCTACCTATGCAGATTAAATTCCTTTAGATTTCCAGAATATTTAGTTATTGATTTTCTGCTTATGCGTGAAATAGATAAAATATGGAAAATAGAAAAAAGTAAAATAAAATCACACACCATCCACAAAATAACACAAATATTTGCTATGGGAAACCCTTATGGGAGAAAACCTAGATAGAAGGTGGCGTTTCTCTGCTCTCTTTTCTTTGGTGTTGAAATAATGCAAGTACAAAGGAGAAGGCACTCTCTATGAAGTTACTTGAGACTTGTTGCCTGTTAGTATACTACATAACATTAACCCCCTTTGTTATGCTCTCTAATTTCCTACCCCTAGTTTCTCTACTCAATTATGGAACAAAATGTAATAGCATAGAATGGAACCCCTTCTCTTCCTAGTGTCCTGGTATTTAACATATAGTGATAGTCATCTAGGGGTAGGTTTTTTACTTCCCCAACCCTCAATTGTGATAGGGTTTTGGACCTTCTATAATATTATTAAAATTATGTGTGTGGCTATCCCCATATGTGTGAGTAAGAGAGGTTGGTGTGGCATTCTCTCGTACCATGGTGGTCAACATGGTAGGTTAAATTGTGGAAGGCATAAATTTTCATAAGAGCTCCTATTGACACAATTTGTGCACCGTTGTAAAGGTATCGATATGTAGAATAGTGTCACAGGGTCTGTGCTATGCAGGGAAATTTTTAACCCCAAAAAATGTCGTTTGATGCCTAAAATAGATCTGGAAGGTTCCAAACCCCAATTTTCTAAACTAGGACCTACCTCTAAAATGACCCTGCAAGTTGATTCCTCCATTTTTTTCCACTCTGAAAGCATCGAGATAGATGAAAAATAATATAATGATCCAATCTGGATCATATCTTCCCATTTAGGGAGGATTTTGGTACCCAAAATATGTACTGGATGAGGTGAGGAAATTTTTCCTCTTACCTTCTCCCTGGAGTGCCAATTTTTTTTGCCTGAGTTGTCTTTTCAACCCAACCTACCAAAGGTCATGTTGTCCTTGTCTTGTAGTTCTAGACCACTTCTGGAAAATTGTGTCCTATGCCAATTCTACCTAAGCATCTAGTGTTAAATGCTCTATGGAAGGTAGGACCTGCTCCTCCTCCTAATCCAACATGAAGGCCTCATATATTTTCAGATTCTCCATATTTACTACTGATTAAATGCACATGTATTGGGGTAGATTGAGTTTGTATGCATTATCTCCCACATTTTCCAATACCTCAAAAGGACCATACCATAGAGCCTTGATCTTCTTACCATGACCATGTAGTATTTCCTTATTCAATTGTAACCATAATGTATATCCCACTCTGAATGTTCTCTCCATTATTTGTTGGTCATGTCTATCCTTGTACTTTTCCTATGACTTCTTCGGTGTCTCATGTACTTGAAAATGTATCTACTTGATCTTCTCAACAAACTTTTATGCTTTTAATGAATCTCTTGTGAGGTGATCGCTCACTCCTCCTTGATGTCCATATACAACATCTAAGGGTGAAAGTGAAAAATATCCAAAACAAGTTTCAAAAGGTGATTTAACAGTAAAAGTGTGGACTAATCTATTATAAGAGTGTTGTATATAGATCATATTTTCATCCCAAGTCTTTGGATTATTCTTATTGTAACCCCTCCAAACCTGTACCAAAGTTTTTTCCTCTACTTAATTTTTTGCTCAATTTTGAAAGCATATAAATATCTGTCTCTTAGCAACGAGATGTCTAGAAAATCAATTTACGTTTGGATGTACCTATGTAGACTCCCACGGTATTTTAAAACCAGATGTTGCTCAAAGTCTTTGATACCTATCTTGTTGCGCAAGGTATGGAATATATTTGTGAACTCTTACACTGTTTGATCCCTCTCCTGATGCAGTGTGGTCCATATTGTGCACTGATCATCGTAGTTTCCAATAGGGTAATATCATTCCTTGACGGCATCTATAAAAGAGTCACAAGTGGGATCGGCCCCAAATATTCGACACTCCTCTATGGATTTATGCTCACAGTAAGTCTCCCACCAATGTTTGACATGGGGGACTACATTAAGGACCGCAAAGGTGATATCTTCCCTATTAAAAAAATTGTGGACAGAGAAATAACCTTCTAGTAGATTTAACCACTTTTCCAAAGCATTTGCATCTATTAGAATTTCAAATATGGGAATATCAAAATTGACGTATACCTTATAGGGGGTAGCACCTCCCAAGTGGTCTCTTGATGAAGATGCATATGTTTTTATCGGCATTCGTCGAAGGATTTGGGAAAATTTATCCATCATCTCGTTCCTCTATTGCACGAGGAATTCTGCGAGAAACAACTTAATAGGATCTCATGATCCCTCCTCTATCTTTTCCTCTACCATGGTCAGTCATCAGGGTCGGTGAGGATGGTCTTCCAAGGGCTCAACTAGTTCAATTCCCAATGCCTTATACCCTAAACTCGTTGGGGACATGCATAGAGAAACAGATAACGAGAAGACTGCTATGATACCACTGTTCTGGATTTATGGGGGAGAAAAATGAAACATAGAAATAAGATAGAAACACGTAGATACAATAATACTCTATTTCTATTAAAGAAATAAATATGTAGAGACTGTAAAACAAAATATAGAGTGAAATGAACTCGCTAGAATGGTGGTAGCTTATCTCTGAGAAGAGATGTGAAGGCTATGAGCATTCGCAAGAAGATGATTACAATGAGGCTCAAAATTAATTTTTAACATAAAGAATAAATGAGAAAACCATAAACATTCAAAACCCTAACCTTGGGAGATGAAACACCAAAAGGTTTATGGGATCTGATGGGGGTAGTTGATATGTCAACTTCCGACATGCACAAATTTTGCATACAATATTTTTTTAGGGTGCTCGGTACCTCGTTAGAAAGGTATAGCCAAGGAGTACACATTTCATTCAACCCAACATCGGCCTTTTTCTATATTTTAGACGTTGTCAATCCAGAAAAAACATCGTTTAGGGCCTCAAAACAGCCCCGGAAGTTTGGGGCCCTAAAAACCATAGAAAAAACTACCAATATGGAAATTGTATTTTGAGCTAGTGGAATATGTGGGAAACCATTGATGTCCACCTAGATTAGTCTTCCCCCTTATGAAGCAATGGTATCCATTGTGTTGATTTCTCCCATCAAATGGGGAAACTTCTGGTGAACTTAATGCTTGGTGAGCCACTTTCCTTGGTGCATTGGTTTCCCAACTTTGAAAACCCGTTAGAGTTGGATCTTTTGTTGGAGGGTTCCCTTAACCTACGTGTCCAAGATCCAATCGATGGTTTCCTATTCCATGCAGTCATGTTTGATATTTGTAGGTGTTAGTTGCTCTGCCACTTTTGATGTGTCTATTAGTGGTGAAAAATATGGTCGAAGGAGGTCCACATTGAATATTGGGTGCAATCCAAGGAAGGGGAAATACTTAACTCAAAATCATGATCACCCATAGCCTTGGTGATTATGTAAGGTCCATATCAAAGTGGATGTAGCTTCCAATGGGGTCATGTAAGGTTCTCTTTATACAAATTTAACCAAACCTTGTCTCCCACCTGAAACTTGTCGAGAACACGGTGTTGGTCATGGCGTTGCCTGTACTTAGCATTGGATTTATGAAAAATATCATGGACATGTTGGTGGATGTGATGAATACATTCAATGAATTTGGTGGATTTTTCATCCTCATATTGAGCACGGGAATATTCTACCTGTGTGGATGCAAGGGGTAGTGCTACATCAATGGGGCCCAATGGTCGAAATCTTAGGCCCACCTAAAAATGTTTGTGGTCGGTCGAGCTATGGAGGGCTCTGTTGTATTCATTATGGACATAAGGAAGGATATCATCCCATTTTCATGGATTCTTGGATTTTTACATGTGCAAGACATGCCTGATCATCCTATTGATGAACTTTGTCTATCCATCAGTGTGAGGGTCGAAGGAAGTGGATTTGGTGAGCTTTGTAACACACCCAACCCCCTAAGTACATTTTCAAGGGATGGGGTATTAAAATTTCACTTGTATTCAACCATCTCAAAACCTTTTCCTGGACATACCAGCATCTTCTGCTCATCGAGATCTTTCCAATGACTATAACCAAGATCAATTATGAGCTCAGAATCAAAAGTTCTAGCCTTTCAAAGTTGTGGCCTTCATTGGTCTATGACCATTTCATTACCACGTGGAATCCATGTGGCCACTTATTACTCATTCCAAATAGCGTGGCAGTAACATGTTGGATTCACAAGCCCAACCCTCTAGCCCACCTTTCTTCATTGTCGGTACTTCATACCCCATGGTTCGGTCCCACTACAAAACTCCGATGACGATTCACCAACGAACACTTATCACAAATCCTACGGCTCTCAACCTTTGATATCTACATTCATAGCACGTCGGTGATGTCATTTGACACGGGAGTTAATACCCATTTCCCAATGGTCTTCGTGGTATATAGATGTGACCCATGAGATCAATGGTGGAGGTCTCACCATTTCCCCATGTCAATCGATGGTTGTCATTAGCCCGGACTACCATCGTCATCGGAGATCACTCTGTCATCATTGGAATTTCTTGATCGAACGTAACCTTACCAACCTCCCACATTTTTGACAATGATGCATCTGGATCCAAAGTTCCATACCTCCTCATCAAATATCTGACAAGATCAACATTTATATTTGTCTTTCCTCTCAATACTTTCGTCAACCAACCAATATCTAACACTTGTTGTCCTAGGGACACTCTAGTTTCCTTGTTATCATTCCATGTCATTTATGATGTCATATTCCTCACTCTCCTTTTGAAAAAGTCTCACAGAAGATCGACAACAGATATTTCCTCTCACCCAACGACAGATTGATGACTATCGTCGTGTCAGCAATGCATGTGTCATCAGTGTTCAGGTTTCCTCTCATTTCACCTACCTCTCACCTCTGACGACAATACGTCGGGGATCTATGGTCCAAATTTATCAGGGATGAACCCCGAAAAATCCAACGGCCATAACTAAAAATGAAGATCCAAGAGACCTCTTCACCTAATGGGACCACCCTCGTCCCATCGACCAATTCCTAGGTGACACTTGTCACCTCCTTGGACACATGAACTACCGACTTGGCAAGCCACATCATCAAGTCATTACCTTGTCCTCTCATAACTTAGGTGGAACTTCTAACAAATCGACAGTCCCAATTGCATCTTGAATCTCCCTTGGATCTTGGCAGATCAACAACCCAGATTTCCTCTCGGAGTTCCATCATCAAAGTGTATCTTCATAACTCACTCTAATTAGTACCCTATGATGAGTGGTCAGGATCTCTTCACAAAAATCTAACGGAAAGGATTAATACAACTGTCATTAGGTACAAAAATGACGAGGCTCATACTCAGTTTTTCCTACGAATTTCAAACCAACACATGTCCAACTCTATACACGTTAGTTGCCACATGTCCTGACACGTGGCCCTATCACCTAGTCATGACATGTGGCACTCATAATCCAATACAAGGTCCTACCTAAAAAATTGAATCTACTTAAAACATGGCACAACCATCACTTAACACGTGGACCAACCACCGTGTGGCAGATCATCATCAGACCCAAGATCCTTCACTCAAACGTTGACATATGTTTACTGCACATTGGTTGGGATTACATCCTTAGAATGTTTCCCCTTCCGCTCGTAGGATTACCTCTAAACCAATGGCTAGGATTAAGTCTTTCCTTTTCTCTGATAGAGGTTCCATATCATCCCTTGGAATGCCTCCCGTAAGATTTCATCCATTTTGGATCCAATGGCCAAGGTTGCTCTCCGACCGAATCAACGGCCTTTATTCACTCTCAGAGTTCCTCCTTTCGGAGTGCGTCCTCTCAGGAATACTCTCAATAGTACCCCTCCGAAGGATGGTTGAGATTGTTCATCCGATGGATCAAGAGCTAGGATTAGGACACTTGTCCCCCTAGACTCCTAATGCACAGGGTATGTGATAAATCCTTTTTATGAGTAATAAGTCTACAATTGTCACTCGTTGGGCCATGTTGGATCCTATGTGTCGGCATGATGTCACAGTCCCTCCTTATCCTGCTTACATGGAATATCAATGATCAACGATGGAGTTTTCTCTATACATCACACTGATCAATGGACTAGATCATTGCTCAGAGTCTCCTGCATCAGAGGTGCACTACAACCCAGTGTTGAAACGCTCTAATGGCTCATTCTTGACCGACGATCAGGATCTCCTTGCCTATGATCCTTCGATGGATCAATGGCTACTAATAACTTGGGATCAAGGATGATTTTAGGGGCAAAATTTCTCTCATGGAGTAAATTAAGGGGCCTCCAAATTTTTATTGGGCGATTTTTTGTATTATAATGTTTTTTTTTAACTTTTATCATTTGCCCATAGTTTATTTTAAAAGAAAAATCATATGTAGGGTTTGCCCATGTTTTTAGGAGGGAGAGAGAAGAAAAGACAAATTTACCCCATGAAAATTTAAGCTTCAAGCTTATGTTCGCCCAATTCCAGGAAATATGGGAATTTCTGGTAGAAGTTCGCCTAATTCCAGGAAATATGGGAATTTCTGGATGAAGTTCGCCCTACCATTTGGTTTAAATTCAAGTTTAAAGTTTAATTCACCCCCAAATTCATAGTATGGGAAGTTACCATCTTGAATGATGAATCTTCTATTCGCTCGATTTCCTAAGACCAAGGGGATTTATGGGAGCTATTTTTCCCTCCCATCCAGTATAAATCATACAAGATCTACCAATATGTTCATTGGGTTCAAGTTGAATCTTTTTGATGAATTTTCTCATCTCCAGAGGTTCTTGAGCGACGGGCGGGTTAACACAATTGATGTAACGTCCCCGGCCATCAACCACATTGTCGGGCAACGCTACTTCGAGGAAACATTATCATACATATATAATATGCTTATAAATATCATGCATTAAATCAAATTAACACATTTATGAAATTTAACCAACAATACAGAGAAATCACAGTATTACTACTAACATATAGAATTAACAGTAAATATCATTGCAACGGAACACATGATACATTTCAAGACACATAGATGCATCACATATAGATTAAGTACAAAATTAATACTTGTCTTTTAAACTGGCGTAACACCACCAACTGCGTGTAGACATTCCACGAACCGCCTAGCCTTAGACTGCGTTGCTCATCACTCTCAGCAGTAGGTCACCCCCGAGCTAGGACTAAGCTCCATCGGGCAAGGGAATCCTAGGCTAGGCAAGGCCAATAGGAAGACACACGGTTTATGAGGATGGATTCTCCCATGAGCCACTTATGCCCACTACTCACAGACTCTCATTCCCCACATGCATGTCCCATCCCAAGAGTATACACCTTCACTGTCACTCGAACAGTCCTTTGGCTGCTAAACCTCCCTTCCCTTGGGCTTTAGCAATAGGTCGGACCGAAATTCTACGAGCTTTGTGGCAGCTACAGGACCCCTTCCAAGAGTTCTCACTTCCTCCGCGCACTCTCTCACCTGGAGAGAGTCACTCACAGGCCTAACAACCTGCCTCTTCAACCATAACCACCTCTCTCAACTGGAAAGAGTGTTGCACACAGGCCTGAAAACCTGCTTCTTTAGCTCCATTCCAACACAAGGAGGACAACAGTAAAGCTCAGCAAGGAACAGATTATGGTAGCCAATGACACTCAGCAAAGGGACTATGTGGCCACAACAACCCACAGTTAAAACACACACGGCATAGACAATTACGGTATGCTCAGGTTTCTCATAAGACAGCAACCCAAACAGTTAAGCACGAACTTGGATTTGCAGAATGGATAAACCAAGTTCATAGGACACATAGGAGACACAGCTCGGTCCACAGTTTTCCACTGTTTTTCAAGGTGCATAACAAGAAATTTATGCAGAGGTCGATGATGGATACCCAACGCAGGGACTGGGCGAAATTCATGAGAATACACTAGTCGATCACTTAGGTCTCACGATTTCGGGTTTCAGAGTTGTGTGAGGTATGCAAAGGTTGAATACATAGGCCACGGGATTCACGAAAATACGCCAGTCGATCACAGACTCAAACAGTTCAGACAGTCGACGGTAGAATGGAGGACGAACCCCCCTCACGGCTCAATTTTTGGGTTAAATTGCATGTGCCTGGGCTGACACATGTCACCCATGAAGTTGCATGCACTCCATCAAGTATGTGTTCCCTTTTGCACACGATGGAGATGCATGTGTTTCCTCTCCTGGGATTAAGGATAAAGAAACATGTCTTTCACACCACTTTGGAATAATAATAAATTATCATTCCCAAGGACTTAATCCCCCTAAGCTTAGCCCCTCTTTCCAACCTTTCAGCCCCCTCTCCCTTACCCATTCTATGGAAGCTTAGTCCCTCGTCACTCTTTCTTCGTGGTCGGTCTGCACGTAGCAATGTTTATATATTATATTAATTATCTGCATAATTACATATACAAAATCAGGTTCCTGGCCTTAACGCTTAGGCTCTCCGACCTAATAAACGCATAAGCCCACCAACTTATCAATAATCAGTTCACCAGCCTATAAAACATGATTACAATTCATAATATAACTGGGGCACTACCAGGGGATATTACAATTGAGCTTGAAGTTTTTTGGGTTTCTCTTGATAAGGAACGTCGAACGGTGTCTTTCTTATATTATTGCAGCCTAGAATTGATTAAGCAGCAAGGTTGCAAGCTCACCTTTGTCGACTATCTTGAGGTAATTCATCTTTATCCCTTTATTGTTTCATTTCATGAAAATGGGAAATTTTGCAACACCGCATCTTCCCGACATTTATTCAAATCCTCGGATCACTTTGGAACAGTTCATTTTCTTACAGCACCATATTTTCCATAAACCTTGATTGTTTCCTTGGTGAAATTTCTTTGGATCCTATAACTACTATTTCTATTGAGAAATGACATGCCATTTTCATGATATTCTTTTATTCCAAAGGAAATAGATTACATAAATATGAGGAAAGGACAATTAGCATAGACAATGCCTTCCTTTAACTAGATCGTAGGTTCCAATATTGACAGTGACAGAAATTTCAATTTGTTGGATTATTTATTTTTTTGCTAAAACGTCTTCTGCCAATAGATCATGTAAATGGCTCTTTCTAGATTTGATGGAAATACCACTATCAAAAATTCCAGAACTAGAGCATATAACATTTGCAACATATTTCACATTCTATTGAGCATGATTTGACTTATGAACCAACACAACTCCAATCCATGGAACTAATCCTATGCTTGGTAGACTAGTTGGTGTTACCAAAATAGGAATTTCAGAAGAAACTTTCTATATTTCGGCTTTTTGTTTCTGTTTTTCTAGTTTTATTTCCAACAAGGATTTTGGTTTTGGACATGGACCAAACTTTCAGGCTCAATAAGATACATAGGATTCCACATAGCTTCTAGGTAGAGACTCAATATTTCCTAAAGCAATAATATCAGCTAAACTTGACACTGGGATCCAGTCTACATGAGAAAGAAGATTTTTCAATGTTGTTGATTGTAAATATGGGATTTGGATAGGAGAACAACAGTTGGCATATTTACAATTTAGAGCCAAAGTAACTCTCAAATATCTAGTAGTTTCATTTTCCCGCTTCATCGTTTGATGATTAGTTACTTCCAAATGCCCTTTATTCCACTCAGAAGACATCTTCAAATTCTTTTCGTATCTATACTTTTTCTATGTGTTTTTCTTTATCTCGCATGTTTCAACCATATCCATTTCCCTTATTTTTGATATGTCATTATTGACCTGTTTCTTGTGGAGTTTATCCTCTTCAGCTTGCACAACTTTTGATACCATTGGATCATTGTGATACATATTCTTATTAAGACTAACCTTTTCTAGAGTACATCCAACGAGAGGATCAGTTATAGAACTTTTCCATAGCCCAATGTTTGTAATATATCTATTTGGTAAAACTACATTTGCAATAAATGGAGACATTGGAACTCTAAGGATATGCTCCACCTGTGCGGAGCTTGAGAATCATTTATTCTTAGTGATAAGGCATTCAAAACTGGAGCACTACAGGTATCATCAAATAAGAGATCAACAATATCACTGTGGATTCTTTTCCCAAACTGCATTAAATTGAATAACCTTGACCTTCTCAAAAAAATTATCTAGGAGAAAATTTCAAAACTCCATAATGCAGCATTGATCCCAATTCTACGGGCAGGGTGACCTCATCAAGAGAATCAAATATGGATGATCTAGCCAAATATCTTCTCCTATTCTTGAAGCTTGGCCAAGGATTTTTATTCTAGTATTGTTATTATTCATGGATCTAACTTCTTAATACATGTATCTTGTTCATAAGCCCTGACTTTGCTATTTGACTGCGGTAGAAAAGGATTATATATTTGCTTCTTGTAGAATGATTAAGTGTGAGTGCACTTCAAAATGATGTAGGGTTATCACTATTAAAAAAGTGGGATAACAAGTTGACATCTGCTCAAAGGAAACCACCTTCAGAATTTTCCTATTAAGAACTTATGTTTGAACTATACCTCAAGATGAGCTTGTAAATCGTGTTTGCTTCAATGAATTCTTTCCTTTCCTAGAATATTCTCAAGCATGAAATTACTGAAGACCCAAAAAAAAATTAAAAATAAAATCCCAAACATAGGTATATATTCCAACAATCCTTTATATGGAATTTTCTTGGAGTAGGTTGACCCTTAAATGAATACGTCACTACTTCCTCAGCAAAGGTTGGCACTTCAATCAATCACGAACTTCAGAAATCATTTCTTATTTGGCTATTAACAAAGAATGGGTGTACTTATTTATACTTGTTTGTTTCAATCCGAAGCTCAGGTCAGCTCCCCCCTAGAAATAAACATAAGTCATCCCTAGGAAACCATTAGGAACATGTCATCTCCAACTTTTTATTTAGGATTTAGTTCAGCCCTTGGACTACAAAGAGCCTTCCTTTCTGAGTATTAGGCTGGAATGGTGCCTTATTTATAGTTTTCATCATGTTATGGCATGAAACAAATCTGGAGGCATCATGAAAAGACTCTGAAACGAATCTGACTCTACAGCAGATCTTAAAATAATCATTTGCTCTAGTTATTCCTGTCTATTTTAGGAAATATAAGTAGGTTCTTACAACCTGATAACAACATCCCTCTTTCCCACAAATAGAATTAGATGCTTATTTATGGTTGACAAACATCTCAACAATGTGCAACTTGTTACAACGCCCAGATCTATAATTGTGTGTGGATCTGGCTCCAAATATGCACCCAGAAGGGTATTATCTGTTGTAATCTTCTCCAAAGGCTCAAATAACCTCAACGAATCTGAGATACAAGGTATGTGGTGATTGGTCATCATGTTGAAATTTTTCATTGGAACTGGCATCAAACTCAATTACAATACCAACGGTATGATAGTCCCTGGAATGACCATGTATCCAGGCTGCAAAAACATTCCTTTCCCATTGTTGTTGAGCTACTTTGCCTCTGTTTAACTGGTCGGATTGTGAACTTAGAAATACATATTACTCTCGGTGATGATTCTAAACATGAATGCCCAGAAAATGAAACACAATCCAACAAAAAATCCCTTCAGTAGATAAAGAATCATTCTTCTAATTCGGTACTTCCTTTAACTAAGAGTTCATGCTTCCTTCAAAAACCTGACATATTTCATGAGATGACCAGATAATTCCTTTGGTTTATCAACTTCCAATCTACTAGCTACACTTGATTTCCCATGGATCTATAGGTGGTAAAAAGTGTCAAAGCTTCCACATAATGTGTTATCAAGGGTATTTAAATAAGATATCCACCCACATCTGTGAAAAGATACAAACTCTCTGAAAAGTAAAATAGGATGACCAATAATGTTAATACTTTGTTCTAACATAGCCTCTAGATAGATCATAATATGTGGTCAGCAAAACATTTTATTTTCTTTTGATTCCTGAAGTTGGATCAAATAGTTAATAGTCACATGGATCTCCCGAATCTATGGGTGGTATTCATCTCCAACAAGAAATTCATGCACTACGTTCTTGACCTCAATCTAGCTGCGATCTTGGTCCTTTTTATTCCCCTATTTTTCATCAAGCTTCTCATCTTTGATGCAGCATAAATGTTTGATAATAATACACATTTTCGAACATTTTGTGGCTTTAATTCAAAAATGTGCTCAACATCTATCTTCCTTATCTCCAAATTTACACATACTATGCAAGCACTGAGCATACCCCTCCAAACAGAAGCATCTAGTTCAATTGACATTGTACTAATCAAGTCATGTGCCTCATATAGGTGTGAATTTTGGCCCAATAGGTCAACCATACAAGCATAATGATCAGATCCGGGTGAAATACCATAATCTCTACTCATAGAATTGAAGTAGTGTTACCCTTCATTTATAAGGCCTGCATGATTGCAAGAAAACAAAACACCAACAAAGGTGATAATAGTATGGCGGTATGCCTGCTAGTTGCATTTCTTTGAATACTTTGATGGCCTTTTACCATACCCATAATAATACGATAAATTCACGAGAGGCTCTTTGTTCCACCTGTTTCTAATCAAACATAAGAAGCAACATCAATTTCAACTCTTAATAATATTGTTGAAGGAAACATGTCTCCTTGATCTATTCCTTCAAGTTGGAAACCCATATCTGTTGTGTGGAAAAACAAAAAGGTCCAGATTACTTGCTATCAAATATATGAGCAATGATAGGTTCATGAATAAATCCATCCAAAAAATGATTCATTAATGAATAGATAAACATGAAGCATGGAACTTCACATAAGCACAATCATTTGATTATGCAATCTTTTAAAGTCCATAATGCAGACTCAAAACAATCCATCTCACTCCTTCATAAGTAGGAAGTCTCTAATCTTTGTGCATGTCATTAGACCTAAAAATAAACAAGATTCAAAACAGATAATGATTTCTCCTTGTTCTACTTACTATTCAAAGTAAAAGGATATCAAGGAAACATAGAATCCTTATTGCAATGACTTGCATCCTAAACTAGTTGAAAATAATGGGTATTGATTGTAAGAAGAGATTTACCATTTGGACATACTTGAGATTATATCCAAGCTTTTTTTATTTCTATCATCTATGTCGATCATATCGATCATTCCTGTGAAGGTTGGCTTCAATTTTCTATCAAGAATCAGTTTCCTAGAGATGTCTCTCGGAGAGAGCAATAACTCTTCTTTGGAGAGACTTGAATTTCATGCCAGTGGGAACTTAGACAAAATCCTCCCCTCAATCTAGGAAGTGAGCCTAGGGAGCGCTTAGTGTTTTGAAACACCAAATGTTGTTGTTGAAAAATCCCTACCCGTGACACAAGCCTTAGAAATTCTATTGCAATGATGAAGAGACTCCCTATCATGACTTGCTAGTTCTAACTTATTTACAACATTTTTTGAAAAATGCAACTTATGTTACTTCAAAATTTAAATATGAACCAAAGTTACGACAAATGAACATAAGAGTTACATGAAGATCATCTTCCAATGGAAGCTAAGAAGGCTACCATATGGGCCTATGCCTTGAGGGGCTCGGGTCCCATCCTTTTGAAACACGTCAACTCTAGCGTTGAAATGAATTTCCAAATCACTTTGAATGCTTGCAAATCTTGTATCCATAGGTGAGAATTGTCTCCTTGAAAAGTTATTTTGCACCTTAGAAGATGAGCATATCATATGCCATAACTCTTTGAAACAATCCCATATCATCCAAGTGTCACCTAGGAGGGGACCTTGCCAAGGTAGGGGGTTGTAGACATGTAAATGTGACAAAGAATGTAAATGCAATGTAAATCTCTATCATCTACACTCTAGAGGCCCACGATTCCATGGATATTGTTCTTGATTTTGAGTTGATCAATCAATCAACATAATGTCTCTCACAACATAATTAATTGACTCTACCAAATAAGTTAATAACAATCCAATAATATGAATGTTGAAACACATGGTCTCCATGCAATCTTCCATAGCCATGTGCAATTTGTTGATTTGGTAATGTTTTCTCAATCTGACTTATTGCATTACTATTTTTCATTTTAATCATTGTTTGGACTGTGGGAGTGATGTTGACCCAATTTAGTGTAGGATGGAGATGTATTTTGGAGGTCAACACAGAGGAGCCTTGAATTTTCTACTTTATTATTGATTGATAATTAGTCAGGCTATGAGCTACAAATAACAACATGTTTGCTTTGTCTAGTTGTTGAGTACATAGAGGCATAAAATAAACCCATATGATGATTATTTCTTCTTTGATGATGAGCAGAGACTACTTGGTAGGAATTTTACTAATTTTATATTATTTCTCTTGCAGGTTTCACTTTTGGCTTCTAGATCAATTTGAAATTTCAATTGTGGAATATTTATTGAGATGTCAATCACCAATCGTGGGAAGAAAAGATCAAGACAAAATGATCTATCATCATACTTTCAAAGACCTCAATCCAAGGATCCACATTCTCTTCATGCTTCGAACTCTTTTGAGCAACCTATCATTGAAAGAGATGTCCACTCTTGTGAGAATGCATCTAATATCCAAATAATAGATAAGGAAATATGTTCCTCTGGTGGTCAAAGTGAGATAAATGCATTTTCACCAGAAATTGACAGTACAAATGTCTAAAATATTTCATTGGAAAAGAACACAACCAATTCACGGAAAAGAAAAAAAGGCCAATGGGACATAGGGAGAGGCTTCCAACCAGATTGGGTCTCAAAATTTCCATTTATTGAACCATTACCTCCAAAAAATGAGAAATAGAAACCAAAAGTTAGATGCAATATATGTAGTTGGAAACTTGGCACACCAAGGACATTTCAGATGAAGTTAGATACAATTGAGAAGCATATAGGAAAGGTGTATGCAAAGAAAATTATAGATGGCGAGGAGAAATCTATTGTCAAATGGAAATCTTCCAAGGAATGTCGACATGTCAAATATGTTGATGAATATAATGAATATTTAATAAGTAAGGAAAAACTTGAGGCAAGTGGAGGAAGCATCACATCTCTATTCGAAAAGACGATGGAAAGAAATTTGTTATCCAAGAAAATTCAATTAATCATTGTATTTCACATCTTATCTAAAGGTCATCCTATGACAGATTATCTAGATTACATGAAATATCTATATTTTCTTCAACTGTCAAACTTTCCATCTTCTCATTGGTCTTTAACGAGTGGATGGGAATGGGCAAAATATCTAGCTCAAGTAGAAAAGGATGATATGAAAGAGAAGATTGCAAGTGCTAGGTTTTTGTTTTTGTCATTGTCTTTGGATGAGGTTACAACTATTGATAATACTTCATGGATTTGTATGAGTATTTATATGGTTAATGACCATATTAGGCATTCATATCTACTTGGGGTTCATAAAATGAAGGAGAATTCTACAGCTGGAAATATTTATGAACTTGTTAATAATAGATTGAAGGAAATTGGTGGTATGGATCATTTAATGATCGCAAAAAATTTGGTATGTGTTGGAGTGGATGGAGCATCAGTAATGCAAGGAAAAATGAATGGTCTTTGTGTTAAACTACAACTATCAGCGTCACTGTATATGTTGAGTATTCATTGTATGGCTCATAGGATGAATCTTGCATTTAAAACAGTAAGCAAGTTTCCATCGATATCAAAAGTTGAAGATCTTGTACGAGAGGCTTATGCATATTTTTCTCGTAGTCCCAAACAATTTTCAGAGTTTAAAAAATTTGTTGACGGTGTTAGAAATGGAAACAAGATATTAAAAGATGTTGATACAAGATGGATCTCATTGAATCGACCAGCTCAAAGATTATTTAGTGAGTACCAATCCTTGGTAGGGGTGATGTATGAACATCGCCTTCAATGTAAATAAAGCTCAAGATCTTCTCTTTTGACTAACTAACATAAAGACATTATTAACATTGGTTGGAATTATTCC
>SNQJ01S0184223.1:0-18785 GCA_010110895.2 Picea sitchensis | reverse complement strand
TTGTTTTCATAGAAGAGATAGTTTCTTGCTTTCATAGTTTAGAAACTAGTCTTATTTGCTGATGTATGATAGATAGACTTTGCTTTGATAGATTAGATAGTAGTTTGCTTATCATAGATTAAGAATTAGTTTTTAATGTTTATTGCTTTCAATAGAATATATTTCCTTTCATGCATTGCATTGAGCATTTAGACTTCCTTTCACGCATTAGAAATAGTTTTGCATTAGGCATTTAGTTCACTTGCCTCTTAGGCTAGATAGTTGTTCAATGAGAAGTTTTACTTTGATTACTTGTAGTAGTTAGTTGCCTTTTCTTACTTGTCTTTTGCTTTAGTAGGTTAGTTAGGTGTCTTTGCTTGCTTGTCTATTTTCTTTAATAGGTTAGATATGTGTCTTTGCTTACTTGTTTATTTATTCTCTTTCATAGGGTAGTTTCTCATTGAATGTAGGTTGGCAAGTTAAAATAGTTTGCTTTTGTCATTTACTTATTATGCTTAAATAGTTGCTTTTGCTTATTGTTATGAACTAGTTTGCTTTACATAGAGTTTTCATTTTCTTTCCTAGGAACTATCCATCGATCCTTTGCCCAAAAGTACTTAGGTTACCTAGTTTCAAGTTGCTTAGTAGGGTTTACTCATTAGATAGGTTTTGCTTGAGTAGATTAGCCTTAGATAGCTGCCTTCCTTAGTTAGACTATACTCCTACCAACCTTTTACCTTTGGCATATATTTTTCTACAACTCTAAGTTTACTTACCCCGGGTTGACAATTTAATTGAGGGTTTTTACTGTGTTTTTAGTGCATATATAACACCCATCATTTTTTGCGCCATTTCTGGGGAGTTGTCTCAAGGTAAGAAGTAGTTAGGAAATAGATCATCCTTAGACCTTGGCATTAGCTTGGTGGTGGGGGAACTTTAAGATGAGAGGTAAGAACCTGCAGATCTGCTATAGCAGGTTCCCCCAAACCCAATTTTAGTTTTTGTTTTTGTTTTTGTTTTCTTTCATGAATAGACCTAGAAACCAATTGGTATCTTTTTATTTTGTTTTTTCTTTCTTTCATGAATAGGCCTAGAGACCCACAAGGTAGATACATTAAATCTAAATCAGACCTTTCAGACAAGGTTCCTTCTGATCTCTTTGGGGGAAGGATCATTCCGCTTATAAAATCCACAGACTGATACTGAAAAACAGGAGCTAGCTCAACCCAAAGAGCTAAAGCAGTCTCTAAAAGAGACTAAAACGGGGAACACTATAGAATAAGAAATTGAAGCATCAATAATAGTGGGATAGGAGGCAAGACCACTCGAGCCTTTTGCAGAACCAACCAATAAAACCTTTGTTTTCTTACCACCATCAAGAGATCCTAACTTTGTGGACATCATCTTTGTGTGAACCAAGTTTTACCAAATGACAAGATGAATTCGAAGGTGATCATTAGTTTGGAATAACTCTCTCAAATCCTAGAAACAGTTGGGATCTCTTCTTTTCAGGAAGAACACATCTTGACAATAGTCAAGAACTTATCTACCTCTCCGGAAATATTAGAAGAATCAAAGTCCTATGAGCTACAAAATGATCTTCCTTGCCAAACTGTGAAGGAAGTTGAAAACTTATGGACTACCTCTGGTGGAGAGAAATCACTAAGACCTGAGATTGAGAAGTTATTAACATCCATCTCAACAGATCCTTTATGTACTTCAGAAATCAATCATCCAAAAGAAGAGGATCTGCATAGCATGATGAAGGAGAGCATAGAAATTACTGTTGATAAACATCAAGATTACATTGAAATTTGGTTTCAAGAGGTCATCAGGCCACAATACTATTCTCTTCTTCAACACCTTCTGATGCTAAAACAAGTAGGTTGGTTGGTTCTTCATATCCAGGTAATCACTGCGGTAAATTTTTCATATATGGATATGAATATGTTTCTTATATTGCTCTGCACATGGTTACATTGGAAGATATCTTACACTTGAATACATATTTTCCCTTTCTTTTTAGGTAGGGTAGGATAGTAAGATGCATATTGTTAGTTTAGTTTAGAGTCTAATACAACCTCATTTTACATTTTTTTTAAGAACTATGAGATACATGTTCCTATGACTTGATCTCATTGATCTCATTAGTTTATTATATTTTAGAGTGTGGTTTTTGTTAACACTTTTAGAGATCTCTGTAGATATTTATTTTACCAAGAGTAGACAGTTTCAAGGAGATATAAAAGAAGATTTTTTCTTCAAAACATTTCTATACTTGAACCTTGTTGTCTGCTAAGCATCAAATGAATAATGACTTGTTGTAGTTGGCGATATTTTTGCAAAAGCTTTCATCTTCTTTTTCTCAAGGCATCTTAAATAATAGTTTCTCTTGAAACTATTCACCACTGTATAAGGAAGTGATACCATAACTATCAAACCTAGAGGTCTCTCGTGCAGTTTTTCCAAGAAACCTGAGTAAGTGAGTCAAGTGTCTTTATCAAAGAGTAACAAGGAGGTCTAATTAGTGGTTAGTCATGGAAACATCACAATAACTTACAAAAGAAGAAAGTAAGTTGAGCCTAGAGATACCTTTCTGTTCTTTCTCAATGATACCATCCACTACACACTAAATAGCTTGATTATATCATATCTTTAGATAGGCCACATCCTCTTAAGTACCCCGTACATCGGGAAAATCACTAATTAATATAATGGAAATTCATCCTCTAACATAAATACCATCCTAATAAAAAGAAATAAAAAGTTGTTTTCAGAGTTGTCCCCTCATTTTCTTGCATAAAGAAATCTTATACTAAAATCTTAAAAGATGGAGGGCCAGTCTCTGAGGGTGTAAGAGGATAACTCGTCAGGATGCTAAACAGGTCTGCTGGCAGCGGGTACCGGCCTCTGGTATGACTAGGTAAACCCGCCAAAGTACTAGATAGGCTTGCTGGCAGCGGGGCATTCTACCTAGCGAGGATGGTAATCTGACAAAAATAAATAATAATTTTAAACTTGTCTTGATGTACGACATTACTTGTAGACAAAGCTGACATGAAGTACGTATGGTTAAGCTAAGGTTAATGAACTCCATAAACTTGCCATTGGGAACTATATCTGAGACTATCTTGAAACTCTCTTGCCTACCTCTTCTTATCTAGGATCTCTTATCCTATAAGTGGGGCCATCTTCTAACCGTCTTGTCAGACCAATCTGTGAAATTTATCTTTACACTTTACAAACTGTAAATCTTCAGCTATTGGGAGAACTGACTAGTTTCCTATATTTTTTATTGTGAGGTGTCATAATACCTAGGTGTGGGGGAGGGGTTCATGAGTTGAAAAATGATAACATTTCCTAGAAGAAGTAAATCTTTGTAAAAAATGTGTATTATTTTCATGATACGGTCTATTATATCAGCAGTCATTTTATTTTTGAAGTGCTAAAATCCTGTGTGCTATAAATTGATGTATATGTCCTTAACATACCACTCTGTTGGTTTAAATTTGTTACAGACCGTTCATTGTAGGTTTGACATTACATTACTCTTAGCCTGCCTCAACTCCTATTCACTATGTTCGTGGCCTCTGAGGAATCAATTGCCTCAGCCACAAAGCTCCCAAGAGTTGGAGACCGTTGATTTAAACACCACCAATTGCCAAGAGCAAGCTATAATAGGGTTTTCAAAACCAAATTTTAGAACATCTCTGGAGCTAATGGATACTCCAAGGAGTGGATAAAAGAGGAGCTAATCAACCCTCTCATAGTCATCACCAGATTGATTACATGTGAAGGTAGATATTCCATCTTTAAAGCCTGTCAATGTCGATTATTAGCTCACTTTCAGTTCAATAAGCCATTGAGTTTCCAATTTTACATCTTAAAAAGTCTTGAGAGGATGCCCTCCCAAGTGAGGAAGAATGCAACCAATCCCCATAACAACCTATTTCACCACGTCCTTATCAAACTACTTGTCTTAGTCGAGTTGGAAAAACAAGAGAAAACGTGGGATGAGTTCATTTACTAATTTGAAAACCCTCCTCTTACAATCAAGACTAGAAAGAAGAATCTTGATCTAGGGACTGTTACTCCACCCAAACCCTCATGCTCAAGCTATTCCTTTACTAGACCAAAAGTCCAAGAAACTTGCTAACCCCCCTCTAAAAACAGTAAATACCAAGAAGCCTATTGCTAACCCCCCTCTAAAAATAGTAAAGACCAAGAAACCTATTTCTAATTCATAGCACGAGGATGTGCCATATCTTTGGTCTGGGGGGAGTTTCTTGAGAAAAAAAATGATAAGCACTGCCCATTTGTATAACAAACCCATGATAAGAGGAAGTAGGATTTTTGTCAAAATTCTGTCATACTATCTTTTTACAATGTCTTGGGATATTATATCATCAGTTGTTTGTATTGGTATGCTAAATTATATACTGTTGACATCATTGTGTATGTTATAAGATCCTGTGCATTTTTATGTTTATGCTATAGAAGACTACTTATACTTAACTACTCTTTGTGACAAATACAGAGCAATTACAACTGCTAAATACTTATTGTCATATGTATTCCAAGCTTATGAAAAGAGGATCAGTTGTTTGAATTGTTACATATTAATGACAGGCAATAAAAATTCTCCTTATTCACCATGCCTACCAGTACAAACCAAGCCTTTTGTTAGTATTTGTCAGTCTGTCAGTCACCCGTGATCAAGTTTTCTCTTTCATGTGATTGATAGGTTTATTAGGTCAAATTGTTATATTTTCAAAATAAAATTATAAAATAAAATTTGACATATCTTGGTTGTAAAAATTTCATTGGTGTGTATAGGTGTCATTACTACTCCCTCCACTTATCCAAGGTCATAAATTTTCATCATGGTCATATCATCATTCCTTGTCATAAATTTTTAGATAATTGTCTTGGTCAAAGTTCTACTTCAAAATTGGTTTATGAATTAAGGAGGATTAATTTGACAAACATGAAAGAGGTTTTTGTCAATAATATACCAAGAAACAAAAACCTCCTTCATTTTATGCACAGGTGTTATTATTTGAGAGAAACTCCCCAAATACAGTCGCTATAAGAGGGTTTCTGCACATTTGGACAATTTGACTTCAAGTCAGTTTTTCAGAGGGTTGGAAAGGGAATTTGCAGTATGTGATGGTTCCATTGTGTATAAGACATCATAAAATTTCCACCCATACCACTTTCAGCCCAAAAATCCTCTGTGAAGGCCTCCAAAATCCCTATCAAAGACCACGTTGCACTTGTGCTAAGAGCACACTGCGCTTCTGCAAGTTTTGAGTAACCAACTTCAAGTTGGGATTTTGAACAAAGGAAAAATTAATTTTGAAACATGGAAGAGGTTTTTGTTCATAACATACCAAAACACAATAACCTCTCTCATTTTTTGAATATACTTTATGGTTTGGGACATATTCTATCATCTTAGTGGCCTATTCTTTTCGAAAATAAAACACTCTGTTTTTCCTGTTTTAGTCATATTTTATTTTCGTGTTTTCCTAACAACTGGAAGTGATGTTTTGAAAAAAAAGAGAAGTTTTTATCAGGGACATATTAAAAAACAATATCCTCTCTCATATTATAAATATAAGTTATGGTTTTGGATATATTCAATTCTCTTAGAGGCCTAGTTTTTCAGGAAATAAAACACTTTGTTTTTCCTGTTTTAGTCATGTTTTCTTGGCATGTTTTCCTAACAAATGAAAGTGAATTTTTGAAAAAAAAGAGAGATTTTTTTCAAGAACATATTCAAAAACAAAAAACTCTCTCATTTTTTACACAGGTTTTACTACCTTGTAGTTATAGGTGTCACTTTGATACCTATTTTTCACAAGTTCGTCAGGCCATAATTGTTGCGCTTATGGGAAGTCACTTTTGGAACTAATTATTGCAGAGGTAAAATTGTTGTTTTACATGGCTTAAAGGATTGAGGGTATAATATACATCTCAAGGCTTCCTCACATGTCATCAACAACCTCCAAAAACTCCAAACCCTCCAGTTCAAACTTAGAGAGCATGAAACACTAAGTTGTCATTTACGCCATGATAACGTTGTCCTATAAGCCAAGATGAATTCTCTACAGTGTTAGGTTGATGATATTAACTTCCACCAATAATAGTCTCTGAATGCAATTGAAACACCATGAAAATCCTAAGTCAAAATCCCCCTGGCAAGAGAGAGAAGCTTCTAAATCTAATCCACCCCCTCCTTCGCAAGTTTAGTCATAAAGGGAAATTTCTTTTTGTTTGCAGTGGGACCTACAAAATCTTAGGTGTGGGGGTAATGTTGGGCCCGAGATATGATCATTTTTATGATGGTTATTATACACTTTTTTTGCATGTACATATGTGCTTTTCACGTTTGGAAGGATCCTTTTGAAGAATGTCATGATAAAACAGTATGATCAACATAAGGTACGTATAAATCATGTTTAATGATTGTATCGAGTATAATTCATCATGTTTTTATGTTTCCAAGAGCTAATTCACGTTTTTCTAGTGTTATAGGGAAAAACACACTACATTTCTAGTTCTGGCACTTGATCCGACACTCATTCCAACACTCGTTTTGGTACTTGATCTGACACTCATTCTAGCACTTTGTATTGCACAAAAACGCAGGGTGACTTGGCGGTTAAGGTATTGGCGGCCAGTGATGGGAAAATCGGGAATGTGGGTTTTCTTCATGATCACCCCCTCCAACTACTAAGCTCCAGACAACTCAGTTTTAGTTGTCCAAAGAGGGTGATTAATGACTTGCTTTGTTTCGGCAGTTAGGGCATCATTTATTGTAATTTGCCGAAATTAGAAGTGGTTAGACCCTCCCGTGGTTGACCACTTGGTCTGTAAGCTTATAAATACTGCTAGGATGATCATAAGATTGTTAACCAAGTATAAGAGCCAATGTATTAGAGACAAATTCGTTTTTTCTCTGTTTTGAGTTTTTACATTGCCAGATTATGCCAAAACTGCGTTTTTGGATTGTTATGGTGAATTGGATCTGCTGAGTTCGTGGTGTGATTTTAGAGAGTGACCACAACTTGCTAGGGGGGGCACCAACAGTCTGGTTACTCTCTGTGTGTTGTTCATGCATTTTATGATTTATTTGTCTCTTTATTTCCTGTACATGCATTATCAGTTTATTAATTAGTTTGTTGTTGTAGTTTAAATTGTTTGATTCCCTTTTGCACGTTAGAATGACAGAGTGTGTTAGAATGCATTAATCTCGTAGATTAGAGATGAATTTTCAAATTCATCTACTAACCCCGTGTGCAAGTAGATATTAGATTACATTTTATTCATGCTTTTGAAATTCGATTTAAAATAAGAATTAAAACAGAGTAGAACATAGTTTTAGTTTATGTTTTATTTAACCAAGGCTTCGGTGGATGGATAGGGTCAGTTTTAGTTTTTATTGCCTACTCAATTGTTAATTATATTTTTCTTAATTAGTTGTTGGTTAATTTATTCATTAGTTTACTTTGTCATGCTTTAATTTATGTTTTAAGCATTTTGCTTATTACATTTTGAATTGTTAAGATAGAGCTAGTTTAGTTTATGTTATGTAATTTCTTGCTTAGATTTAGATTGCAATTTCAAGTTGTAGTTAATGACTAAATTTAGTATTGTATAAGTTTTCTTATATTAGTATATAATGCATTTGAATTTCATAGATTAGAAAACAATTTCTTGTTTTCATAGAAGAGATAGTTTCTTGCTTTCATAGTTTAGAAAATAGTCTTATTTGTTGTTGTAGGATAGATAGACTTTGATTTCATAGATTAGATAGTAGTTTTCTTATCATAGATTAAGAATTAGTTGTTAATGTTTATTGCTTTCAATAGAATAGATTTCCTTTCATGCATTGCATTGATCATTTAGATTTCCTTTCACGCATTAGAAATAGTTTTGCATTAAGAATTTAGCTCACTTGCCTCTTAGGCTAGATAGTTGTTCAATGAGAAGTTTTACTTTGATTACTTGCAGTAGTTAGTTTCCTTTGCTTACTTGTCTTTTTCTTTAGTAGGTTAGTTAGGTTCCTTTCCTTACTTGTCTTTTGCTTTAGTAGGTTAGTTATGTATCTTTTCTTGCTTATCTATTTTCTTTAATAGGTTAGATATGTGTCTTTGCTTACTTGTTTATTTATTTATTTTCCTTCATAGGGTAGTTGCTCATTGTAGGTTGGCAAGTTGAAATAGTTTGCTTTTTTTATTTGCTTATTATGCTTAAATAGTTTTTTTTTCTTATTGTTATGAACTAGTTTGCTTTACATAGAGTTTTCATTTGCTTTCCTAGGAACTATCCATCGATCCTTGGACCAAAAGTACTTAGGTTACCTAGTTTCAAGTTGCTTATTAGGGTTTTCTCATTAGATAGGTTTTTCTTGAGTAGATTAGCCTTAGATAGTTTCCTTCCTTAGTTAGACTATACTCCTACACTCCTTCTACCTTTGGCATATATTTTGCTACAACTCTAAGTTTACTTACCCCGGGTTGACAATTTAATTGAGGGTTTTTACTATGTTTTTAGTGCATATATAACACCCATCACCAATATTAGCTTTCTTAATTTTAATAGGCTTCCCAACAAAAGGTAATTCAATCCCTGGCCCTTCTATGTCTCTTTGTCCTTCAGTTTCTGAGATGTTCACGTTCTTAGGTTCATCATCCTCATCAAAATTAATATTATAACAACCTTGTAACCGTTGAAGAGGTGCAATCCATTCATCTTCTTCTTGCTCAAGAGAGAGGTTAGATAATTCCTCAAAGACCTTCTATATTACAATTTGTAAAGCCTGATCTACTATGGGGTACTGACTTTCAAATAGGAACATAGCTATAAAGTTCTGGGTCATACCATACCATAAAGTTCTGGCAACATAACCATTTGTTGGCATAGGGACAGACCTAGGGTTCAACTCTAACAATGCACCAACAAACCCTAACTATTGGCCCTTTAGGCAACACCTGTTAAGCATATGAAGTCTCACCCGAAGTAGCAATAGGGGGCTGCAGGACACAAGTGTCTACAACCAGAGGAAGTGCAAGATGATTCCTGAATAACAACACAAGATAACCTAGAGATTATTAACAATACTATGCTTAACTTCGCGAAGTTAGACATGTCTTCTTATATTTAGTAAAGGAAATAATAATGCAATCACAGTATAAAAGATAGCAAATAACAAAACATCAATCACATAGAACAACAATATTTTACATGGTTCACCCTCTCCCTAGGGATACGTCCACATAACTGTGTTTATTTATAAGTTAGATGAAAATAAACAGTTCTATCTGTGCACTCAGCTGCATATCCTTCTCTCTCTCTCCTCTTAATCTCCCAACCCTACGCACCTAGCTGTAGAGTTGATCTTCGCACCCAGCTGAAGATCCAAAATACAAGAATGCTATGAGACACGATACTTTTACATCTCACTCTCTCTAACAATAACCCTCTCAAGTCTTCTGCACCTCTGTTTATCATTCCATGTTTCTTAGAAACCCTAGACCGAGAAAAACCCTAGGTACCAAAACCCTAGGTATCAAAACTCACCTTTTAAGGACTTCGCCAACCTGTTCTTCCTTCTTCTTCGTGAGGTGCTCCAAAACACCTATTAGTGTCTTCTTCTTCTTGTCGACCTCTCCACGGTTCATCTTCCTTGCTACTTTATATTCCTTGATATTCTCTTTTAATGTCTCACTTTTCCTTTGCTTCACTCCTTCTTTTATGCTTCTTTAACCACTTCGACCCCTCCTCGGTTTGTGTTCCTTCCACGCTCTTCATACTTTGTCTTTCTTCTTCTTTAATCTATGATTTCTTCCTTAATACATGACCGAGGGCCAACAAGATCCATTCATACTCTTCATGTTGCATCTTCAATGACAGAGTCCTCCCACACTTAGGAATATCATGCAGCTAGATTGGTTGAATGGATCCAACCCCTCCAACAACATGTTCCTGACAACCTTCAACAAGCTAAGCATGATAGCTTCTTCAACAAGGAAAGAAACTCACCAAGGTTCAGATTCAACAAAAGATTCTCGGGGAACTTGATGCAATGGAGACCATTTCTTCTGAAGGGGGGGAGGAATAATCTAGGTGGAAATCGGTGGCCACCCACCTATTCCACTGGCTTGAAATACAATTTTCCAACTTGGAAGTTTTTCTACAGTTGTTTGGGTCCCAAACTTCTGAGGTCATTTTGAGGCCCTAAATGATGTTTTTTTTTTTTTTTATGTTTGGTGGCCCAAGAAATAGCCAGAGGCTCTAGCTTAAGCCTTGTTGAAGTGTGTTCTTCTCGGCTAGACCTTTCCAACGAGATATCGTGCACCTCAAACGAAGATTGCATGCAAAATTTATGCCCTCGGGAAGTTGACATATCAACTACCCCCGTTGGGACCCACAAACCTTTTGGCGTTTCATCTTTCGAGGTTAGGGTTTTCGATTTTATTTATGTTAAAAAATCCTTTGGATCCTCATTGTAAACATCATATTTTTGTGAATGCCCATTTCCATCACACCTCTTCTCATAGATAAGATACCACCATTCTAGCGAGTTCATTCACTTTGTATTTTTACAGTTTTGTACATTTCGTTCATTAATATAAATTGTGTATTACTATATCTCTGTGTTTATTGCAATATATCTATGTATTTACTTATTATATTTCCTCCTTCATTTCATTCTCAAAATAATGTGGATCACAAGATCTATCTTGAGTTCCCCTCCACCGATCATGTACTCCAAATAAACCAATGAGTGATGAGCAAACTCACATTTCTTGAAGTTAATCAACAACTAATTCTTTTTTAGAGTCTCTAATACCTGCATGAGATTTGATATGTGTTGTTCTCGGGTAGAGATATAAACTAATATCTCATCCAAATACATTGTTACAAATGAATCTAAATACAAAAGCAATACATCATTCATCAATAAAATAAATGTAGTTGGTGCATTACATAAAACAAAAGGCATGACTAACCATTCATACAGGCCTTGCCTTGTCTTGAAGGTGGCATTTTATGTGTCTTCTTCTTTAACGTGTACCTAGTGGTATCTTGATTTCAAATATAACTTGGTGAGGTACTTGACATGTTGCAAATGGTCTAACAAAATTTTGATCCTAGGTAGAGGGTATTGATATTTGAGTGTGGTCTTTCTCAAATCTCTATAATCAATACATAGTCGCCAAGCCCCATTCTTCTTTGGTACTATGATGATAGTTGACCAACAAATTGAGGTGCTTGGTCTAATTACTCCCTACTCCAAATTCGACAATTGTTTCTTCACTTCATATGCTTCTAAAAAAAATTGTCTATAAAACCCAATATTTGGTAATGGGGAGTTAGGAAACAACAATATTGCGCGATCCACTTCCCTCTTAGGTGGTAACCCTTTAGGGTCTTGGAACACTCCCTTGTACACTTGCAACAAATCCTCCAACTATTGTTTATTTTCTTTAGTACATCCCTTCGGGGACACCTTTACTCTTACTGATTTGTCACCCGACTAATTCTCTATTAAGAAAAAAAATACATACTTCTTACTAGAATTGATCAAATTTTTTGCTTGGTTGTCACTTACCAAAGATATCTTGGATTTATCTTTGTGTGCATTGATGATGTAAGAATTTCCATCCTTGATAAGGTGGTACTAATATTCTCTCTGTATGAAGATCACATCCTTCTTATACATGCAGGGGATTCCAAACACTACACCACACATGTCAAGGAGTACTACATCTAACTCCACTTCATCAATGAAATTTGCACTTATGGAAAATTTAATGTTACATTGGTTCCTGACCTCGAGCCTTTCATCCTTGTTTTCCCATCCCAATGGATATGGGATAAGGTGATTATGAATTTCCAACCCAATATTGTTTACCATATCGGTTTCTATGAGGTTGGCCTCTAAACACAAATCAAATAGAGCATCTACCTTGGTATTTTTGACTTGGATATTAATATGGAAGAGTTTTTTCATCTCCTTGTCTTCCTTGTGATAAAGGATACTCAGATTCCAATCCTTTTGCACTAAAGTTCGTACAATCTTCTCATCCACATCCAAGCTTAGCTATACTAGGTTTCTTGATTTTGTGGCTAGTAAGTTTTTCTTCTTGGTATCCTTCTTAGGATTCTTTGGATTCATCTCTAGATGTAGCTTCCAACACTTATCTTCGATGGGACCATCAATAACACAATGGTTGTTTGGATCCTTGTGGTGAAGTATAGTAGTTATCATTTGCTTGTATTTTCCTTTCCACTTCCTCTTCCCCTCATTGGAAGCATCTTGGTGGTCTTTCTGTTTAGAACCAGTTGGATGTCCTTTCTTATCTCTTATGTTCTCCATGTATCATGCATGCACACAAGCCTCATTAATGTTCCTTGCTTTGAAGAACATCACTTGTTGTCACAAGTGATTATGTATACCTCCAAGATACTTGAGTATTACGTTTGGGATCTTGGGAGATATAGTCAACATGATCATCACATTCCTAAACTCGGTGGTATACTCTTGCACACTTTTCCCTTGCCTCTATTTGAAGTGATGCCAATGGATCCGTTGATCCTTTAAACAACCAATAGGGTAGAAATATTACTTTATGAGGGTACTTAAAACCTCCCACTTATTTACTGATGGATCGCCCTCAAACTTAATTATCTTTGTGTGGATTTCCCACTAGGTTAGTGCACGACTCTCTAGTTTCAAATGGGAAAATGAAATTTTCTGTTGTTTTTCTATATTATGGACTTTTAAATACACTTTTGATTGTTTCAACCAATGATTCAACTTAGAAACATTAATCTCACCTTTGTAGGGCTTGATGTCCAATTTCTCTTCCATTTTAAACAAAGGTTGTGATGGAGTGATGGCATTGGAACTTGGTTTCTCTTTCTTGGGTTCTTTTTTCGACTCCTTTTTTGGGTCTTCACTATCTCTCAATTTCTCATTTGATCCAACTTTTGAGTTAGAGCCACCAATGTACTCGAAAGGTCCAAACTTGTTCACTAGATATATCATGAGGAGGGACATGTTGCGATATATATTAACAACTTTCTATTATGACCTCACAAATATCTCTTATGCTACATCTTAAGGGTTGTTATGATTGGACTCATCTTCCATGCCTAGGGTTTTGTGATTTCATTCTTAGTCCAATTCCTGGATCCTATAAATTCCCACAAATACCCCAAAGAAAAATGATTTGATACCAATATGATATGTAAACTATCATGGATATTCCATTGGAACAGTTCATCATGAGAAATCTTGTAATATTATGAAATATTTTATTATGCAAGTTTATTTCCTTAGATCTCAAATTTATTATCACTAGTTTATTGCTCAAATTTATAAAAATAACTGAAATATTAAAATGAAAGAACAAGCAAATGAATACACCATCCACACAAATGAACATAATATGTATCATGGGAAACTCGATATAGGAGAAAACCTAGCTAGAAGGTGAGGCCTATGATCTTCTCTCTTTTATTCAGTTATGGAAATGCAAATATAAAGAAATGGGCACTCACTTTGGAGTTTCCTATGACATTATTCCATGAATGGTTGATACATAGTCTTCTTCATCCTCTATTATTCTCTCAAATCCCACTCCTAAATGATTTTCTCAACTATGGAACAAGTACAAAGCTAAATAATGGAACCCCCTCTCTTCCTAGTGACCTAGTATTTAGCATAGCCTTATAGCCGTATAGGGATAAGAATTTTTCATTCCTCAACCTTCAATTAGTGTTAAGTTTTCAATCTTATATAATCTTCTTGAAATTACACACGTGTCTATCCCCACATGTGTGATTAATAGGGACTGATGTGACATCCACTTGGTACCATGGTGGTCAACAAGGTAGGTTAACTTGTGGGAGGCATAACTTCCACATATGAGATTTTATTGAGGTGATTTTCATACCATTGGAAATGTTTCAATGTGTAGAACAATGTCAAGGGTTGGGACTTATTTTCACAAAGTTTTGATCACCAAAAATTCCATTTTATGCCTCAAAATTGCTTTGGAAGGTTTTGGATCCCAAATTTATAAGATGGGAACTACCACTAGAATGTGCCCCACAAGACAATTCCTCCATTTTTTCCACCCATAAAGTACCAAGATAGATGATAAATCATATAATGATCCATTTTGAATCATATTTGGATGATGGATGTGTTGTGGTAGTTCACTTTGTCTTAGTGAGATTTTCTTAGATGTTGTTGTTGGAAAATCGATTGTCATTGATGTCAACCTCATAAGAAGCCCTAAAGAAAAGCTCAAAATCCCTTAAAAGTGATGATGATGTGTCCACTTGAAGAAGCCTTGAATATCCTTGACATAAGTGTATATAACTCCATAGTGGTCCCCTTATGGTGTATCTTTTAAGAATGATCCTCACGGGATGAGATAACATGTGGTTGTTTCCACATGCCCACTTTGAATTGTACACAAATGGAGCCTTGAAGGAGCCTTGAGGAAGCCATAAAAAAAGTTAATAATCCCATAAATTCAAGTGAATAATCCCATAACTCCAATAGATGAATCCCATAAAGTAAGGTAAAGAATCCCCTAAGGTCGATCATCCTTAAGGAAGAGCTGTGACACAAAAGTTGCGACCCTTGGTTGTACCCCCTCATGTGGAAAAGACTCATATAAATAAGAGGAGTATCATTTGGAATTTGTATCACACCAATTCGACATAGATAAGGAAGAAAAGTGAATTTCAACCTAGAGGAGAAAATTTTCTAGGGAAGAGGAAGTGAAGAAGGGTGAAATTCCAAGGGAAGATGAAGTCTTGTGATGATTTGTTCTAGGGTTTTCTTTGAAGGTCATCTTGGAATTTTCGATATAATTTTTTTTCTAGAACAATTCAGATATTGTAACTTGGAGGTATTTCAGAAGATATAGTGAAGAATCATGGGTATGAATTTCAGGTCTTGACACATTACAATTTTGGAGTTAAACTCAATGGAAGTTGAGGTTTTAAAACCTAGGGTTTTCTTCTTAAAAATGAGTCATGTTGCAATTTTCACTATAACATTTTTTGGGGGATGAGTCGCGGATAAAAAATTGGATGAACTTCATAGAATATATCTAAGAATATTGGGTACAAGTTTCATATCCTTATTCATTACAGGTACAAAGTTATACTTTTTAGAAGTTAGAGTTTATGACTAATCAAGAAACTAGTCCCAAACATGTGTTCGAGATAAAATAGTTATATCTTAAACTTGGTAGGTACAAATTGAATTCCATTTGTTGTATTATAAGGAGAACATATCATAATATATGAGGTCTAAGTTTCAAAATTAGAGATAGAAAATTGACCTCGTGGCGAATCTTACAAGTTTGCATATTTTAGGTACAATTCTGAATAGTTTTGTATGCATATTTAGTAAGTGATTTTGGGATTGTATTTGAAGCTTCACTTGATCCTATATCATCATTTAAAATTTTCCAAAGGGATTGTTGTATCCTTCCAGTAGGTGTTGGAAACTCAAGGAGTGGGTTCTTCCTTCAAGTTGGTGCTTGTAAAATCTTGAAACTACTTATGAAACATTTATGTGGTATTATCCTAGTTGGGTTTCAATGTAAAAATATGTGTGCAATGAGTATGATTTTATGTGATGATGAATGAAATGATTAATGGTTAATGCTTATGTAGTGCTTGAAGGTTAAAATTGTTGAAATAACTTTATATTAATTCACCCTCGCCCCTCCATATTCCTGAATATTCTAACAATTGGTTTCAAAGAAGGTTCCTTCAAGAACAATCTAACCACTTGAAGACAGATCATGGATAAGAAAGAAGAATTTACCAAAAATGGAACACCATTTTTTGATGGGAAAAATTATGCTTTTAGGAGCATAATAATGAGAGCATTTTTCAAGCACATAGGTTTGATGTTTGACAAGATGTAGTAAATGGATACATTGCACCAGCTTCTCCCCCAATAGATAATGTTGGGAAAACATCAGTGAATACAATTCAAAGGTTATAAATGTAATTCTAAGTAGTCTAATAGGTTCATAATTTGTTAACGTTATGCATTGTGATTCTGCAAAGGAAATATGAGACAAGCTCAAAAATGTTTATGAAGGATTTGTCAAATTCAAAGGGGACAAGATTCAAACTTACAGAGGACAATTTGAACATCTAAGAATGAAGGAAGATGAAGCTATTGCATCTTATTTTCTTAGAGTTGAAAAAATTGTGAATAATATAAGAGGACTTGAAGAAAAGATTGAAAATTCAATTATTGTGCAAAAGATATTGAGATCTCTCCCAATGAGATTTGACCCTAAAATATCATCTCTAGAAGAAAGACAAGATCTGGCTACATTGAGTATGGATGAATTACATGGAATACTTACAACATATGAAATAAGAATAGAACAAAAAATCCATCCAAAAGGGAAGCAACTTTCAAAGCCTCCAATAAGACAAGAAAGAACAAGCCAAGGTCAAAACCCTTCTCCAATAATAGTGATGATTTAGACAATGAAGAAGAAGCCAACTTTGTGAGAAAGTTGAAAAGAGGAACCGACAAGTACAAAGGTAAGCTTCCTTTGAAATGCTTTAATTATGGAAAAGTTGGTTATTTTTCTTCCAAATGTCCTTATGCAAGGGGTTTAGATAGTGATGAAGAACAAGTTTCTAAGAAAGAAAAGAAATATCAGAAAAGAGAAAAGGAAAGAAATAAAGGAATATTTTTGAAAAAGAAAATCCTTTATTCAAAAGACGATAGTTCCTCATCCGATGAAAATGATGATAGTGACATAGACTCAAGAAGAGTACTCTTCATGGTGTTAGATACTCCAGAGGAAACTACTGAAAATAATGGAGACTATGCCGAATAAGGAGAAGTGAATTTTGAGGAAGAATAGATGAATGCCTTAAATGATCTAAGAATAGAAAGGAAAAAAACAAGTCTCTCAAAGAAGAGTTAAATAAACTGAAGGAAGAATTTCAATGTTGGATTACTGAGAAGGGGGGTGAATCAGTAATAGGGTAATTATAATCCTTTTTCTTCAAATAATCCAAGTGTTATATCAATGTAGAATTATTATCCAATAATGAGCAATAAGAAATGAACAATCACACACATACACAGTACACCAGTGTTTTACGTGGAAACCCATATCGGGAGAAAACCACATAATGTTTTTACTTATATGTCTTCAAGAATTACATTCATTGGAAGCACCAACTTCCTTTATTTTCCAGCTGCAATTGGAAGGAGACTCCAACCCCCTAGTTTCTTAGGCTACAACCTTAGGGAAGCTCCAAATCCTCAATTCTCTATCTATAACCAGAAGGAGGCTACAACCCCCTATGTTCTCCAGCTACAACCGGAAGGTGGCTACAACCACCTGTCCTTGCCCCATCCAACCACCCTGAAGTAGAAGTAGAATGATAAAACCACTGTCACACTATCACTATGAGATATACCGTTGTAAAACTGTACCAATAAACCTGAACCATGCATCAACCTGTACCTCAACCTGTAATCAACCTGTACCATAAACAAGTGCATCAACCATGCACCAACCTTTACCAAACAATATGTAATCAACCTGTACCATAAATAAGTGTAACCAACCATGTACCAAGTATGTACAAATCAAGTTTCAACTACTCATCAATTATGACTCATCAACATGTACCAAAATCATCAACTATACACCTCATGTATGTTCCAACTCATCAACTACTTGTCTTAACCATGTACCCAACTTGTACCTCAACCAAAATCCCTCATCAATTTCATCATAAAAATATTATTTATAACTCTATAATAGACCTGGTGTATATTATCACATACCTACAAACCTTCCTTAACTTTAAACAACAAGAGACTATCATTTACATCAAACTTTTCTTTAGTCTCACATGACTAGTTTTGGATTAGTCAACAGTCCTAACTTGAAATAATCATAACTTTGTACCTGTAATGAATAAAGATTTAAAACTGATACACAATGTTCATCAGTGTGTTTTATGCAATTACTCCCTGTGCCACTACTTGAAACCTCTCATAAAAGTAGTTATAGAAAAAATGACATACCTTGCTGAACTCTGGCTTATTCTAGAGAGTGACCTTGTAGAGCATGCCCCGCACGGAATATTTGTTGAATCGATCTGAAAATGTTACAAAGCATACTAAATAATTTACTCTAACCAACACATTTGGTCTTACTGAATTTGGATATGTTTTGAAGAAGTTATGACATTTTTACCCGAAACCCCTGTTTTTTATTAGTTTCAGGACTAGCCACAAACCCTATTTTACACAGAGTGTAACTCCAAAAATATAACGACCCACAAGATGAATTGTTTACCACAAATACTTGGATATGTTTCTTCAATGGAATAGAAATTTAACGGTTTGGATCATTCTATAAAAAAAGTTATTGTGAAAATGGTGAGATGACCTGTAAATAACATACCTTAGAAAGCATCATCAAAAGAATTTATCCTTCCTTGAATTCCAGCCTTCTTTTCTTCACCTTCCCTCAAAAATTAGGATTAGATATCCTTTGGTTACCTCATAAACATATAGGTATTCAATATTCTCAAGTGTGTCTAAAATTAGAGAGCCTTGTCTCTTATTTATATTCTCCAAGTAGCTTCCTTAAAAACATCTTCTAGGTCACTTTGCCCACTTTCCTTATTTTAGGGTTAACCCGCTTCTAATTTCTCCATTAAATTTATTATTTAAATAATTTATTTTGTATTCACTTTGAATTATA
>SNQJ01S0184222.1:22883-33685 GCA_010110895.2 Picea sitchensis | reverse complement strand
TACTGGAAACATGCTGACTCTGCCCTTCAGTTCCATTGTGAAGGCTATAAATGGGCCAATTCCGAGCTCTGGAAAGAGGAGAAAGAATTCAAATTTGAGAGAAAATTTACACTGGAGGAATTACTTACTTCATATTGAGTCTACATCCCTTTGTCCTTTAAGTCTGAACACAATGTTCATCCCCCAAGCTCTTCCCTTATTGATTGAGAACCTCATCGTTTCTATCTTATGAGCTTGCCTTTGGTGGAGGATTGAAGTGGTGGATGCCCAGCTGGAAGGAACTTAGTTTCTTGATTCTGAACCATGCCGACACAAAAGTCTATAACATTCTCACTTTTGTTGATCATTTATTAATAGAAATACTATTTTCCCATCCAATTGATATCTGGAAATTATATGAGTTATTATCCATGGGCATCTGTGTTATTTTTATTAATGGATTATTCTATCTAATGTGATAACCTTTTATATTACCACCATATGATTTCTTTGCTTGTTTGTTGAGAACTTTTCGTAGGTATATAGATTTGGGTAAAAGTGCTCAACAGTGGAATTCATCGAACATCTGGACGAGGTAGGCCTCTTTCTTATCTCCCTTGCACATTGGTTTATATAACATGTTATTGGGATAGATTTGATTTCTATAGTCATTTCCGTTTGTTGTGGTTTACCCTAGCCATAGAGAGATTTTCCTCGTAACAATATAGTAGTCTACTAATCATTGAACTATATTTCCTCTGATCTTTATACTTTGAATCATCATCTTTTCTTAACTTGCAACTGGTTTTCATGGGAGTGATAACGGGTTTGCAATCTTCCATTCCAAACCTCTTTAGCATTTCTCTGATATACTTGGTTTGAGAAATAAAATTTCCTTGGTGGCTTTGGCATATATGAAATCCCAGAAAGAAGGATAGTTCTCCAAGTAATGACATTTCAAGTTCAAGTTCTGGCTTAACCTATCATCATCACTACCAAAAATAATATCATCAACATAAAATTCAATTAATAAAATACTATCTTGACTTACCTTGATGTAGAGGTTGTTGTCTACACTTCCTTTTCTGAACCCTGCCTGCTGTAGACATTTATCCAGTCTAGAGTACCATGCTCTAGGAGCCTGTTTTAGACAATACAAGGCCTTCTTTAATTTACACATATAATATACATTCTCTAACAACTGAAATCCTTCTAGTTGTTCAATGTAGACTTCTTCTTCAAGTTCCCCATTCAGAAAATATGATTTTACGTCCATTTGATACACTTTAATATTTTTGGAGCATTCATAAGCTAAGAGCAATCGGATTGCTTCCATTCTAGCAATTGGGGGAAATGTCTCTTCAAAGTCGATTCCTTCAACCTGTGCATATCCTTTACATACCAATCTAGATTTGTTCCTTCTAACCTATTATTGAGTTGAGGAAAAGGTACAAATATCCTCCTTATTCCCATGGTTTATGATATAATATTGATTGAATTTTCCATTAATTAGAGATAATTAGGATAGAAAATGATTAAAAAGTCTTTTGCAAATATTATTGAGTGATATTAGATAAATTCAAAATTCAGTTGGAAATTGTTTGATTTTATTACAGGAATAGGTGAATATCGTTAAACTCAAATATTTTGAAGATGCGTAGACTGTTGGAAGATGAAGAGATCAGGCGCAAAGTTGTTTTGAGAAAGATTGATTCTCTATTTTGTAAAGTTTATAAATAGTTAAAGCAATCCTAAGGATCTTTTGATCCTCAGGATGGCTTAATTTACCCATATCATTGTAATAAATAGAGGGTAATGAATCATAGAAATACATCTAAGAAATGTATCCAAGCATTCAAAACTTGAAATTTCTCTATACAAGCAGTCTTTTGTAAATGTTGTACCAGTTATGGAATTAATAGAAGCTTTGGGAGTTTTCACCATTTTTGCATACTGAGTTGCTAATAGAAGTGTTTCTGAGGACCGAGGGCCTAGTATGAAGGAGTTACTATCTCAATATGTAATTGTATCGATTTGATTTCAGTTCTGTGATTTAAATCTCTTTTGCAACAGTTAAGATGAATGCATGAGTGTGTTGATATTTTTAGAGATTAGTTGTGTTGTTTGATTATAGAAGATAGATGATTCATTTGAATGTTAACGATTTTTGTTCCATTTCTCATTGTTGTAGTTTGTTGATCGACAGTTCCTCTCATTTTCGCATATGTTGTTATTTTTATTAAGTTAGCATTTGTTGTTCCTTTCGTTTAATTTAGCATTTGTTGGTCCTTTCATTTAAAGTACATATGTTGTTCCTTCTCAATTTATAGTACTTACTTGTTCTTTCCAGCAGATTAAATAGTCATTGATAGATCATTTTATTAAGTACTTTCATAAATTCAATTATTATTTCTTAGTTAGATCAATTCAACAATTTAGTTAATGCCTTTAATTCACAACATGTTATAGATCAGATTGTAATTTTGTTGAGTAGAGATCTTAGCTTTAGAATTTTAATGAATGTGTGAGGAACTTGATTGCTGATAAACTCATATTTTCTTTAACTACACGATTTTAACCTCTACAGTTATTTACATAGACTTTGTCGATATTATTGAAAGAAAAGATGAATCCTCAAGTTGATAAATTAATGTTAAACTTAGGTTTTTTTAGGACATCTTTAGAGCCCAACATTTTGGCGTCGTTTTTGGGGAGAATGTCAAAGATAGCATAGGTTGTGTCTCTGGAGGATGAGGTATTGAAAGCGGAAGGTAAGAACCTATGTAGGAAATAAGTAAAATTATTATTCCATTGCCTACCTTCAGCTGATGCATAGAGGTCATACAGGTACTTAGAATTTTGTGTGAAGTGTGTATGACTAAGAAGGAAGAACCTGAAAAACCAAAACCCCCAACAAAAACTATAAAAGGCCAGGGCTCGGTGCCCCCTAGAAGAATCACTTTCATAGACAACATCATCCAAAAATATGAATCCCAAGCCTCAGTTGGACCTCAGAAAAGTTCTACCCGAATCCCTCAAGCAACAAAGTTACCAACTCCAGCCCATGCTGAGGTTCAAAGCAGAACTGAAGGGACTGAACAAAGTTTTCAAAATACATATCTTCCACCTCTCATCCCTTTAGATGAGGGAAACTCTTGTAATCTGGAAGAAGGAGAAGGGGAGACCAGCGGGGTTGCTAAAGCAAACCTATCACAACCACCTAATCCTAGATCTCCTATGAAAGGACAAGGTATAATTGAAATCCCATATAGAGGTAGCGTGATTCAATCCCCTGGGGGATCAAGTAATCAATCACCCCAAATAGAACACCCAGGCTAAGAAATTCCTGAAGATTATTGGCATATTTTTAACTGAATGGCACAACCAAATCAACCATGAGCACAGACTTCCACTTTGGAATATCTGATAGTTGATCTAGTTGCTAATGCCCCCATGAAATCCATTCCATTATAGAATATGCCAACCTTTCATGGATTAATTTTAGAGGACCCTAATGCGTTCTTATTCGAATTTGATTTCCTATATAGAGGATATGACTACACCTCTGAACCCCAGAAACTGAAGTTGTTCCCTTCCACCTTGAAAGGAGCATCTTTGCACTAGTTTATGGGATTAGGAGGAGGAACCATAAATTCATGGGATGAAATGAAACAAACCTTCCTCAAAAAATATTAGGATTATTATAGAACTAGGGATCTAAAAGATGAAATGTTTCAAATAACTGCAAACGAAAATGAGACACTAGAGGAATATGTTGAAATATTTCAGCATAACTTGCAAAGATCACCATATGGCACACTACCAGGTGAGGTATGTAAAACCACTTTGATAAAAGGAATGAACGATGAATGGGTAGAAACACTGAATTTAATGGGGAAGGGTGATATTTATCAAGAAACTTGTGATAATATTATCTTATTGTGCATCAGGTGTTCACGTGGAAGCACACGGACCAGATTGGGAATGTGAGATCCCCTCACCAGAAATAACAATTACTATCAGGGGTGTCACCCGAGCAGAAGTTGGTAATCTATTAGATAATTTCAAAACTGATATTTTCAGTACTCTGACTACACAATTGGATTTTTTGCAGGCTAAGAAAAAACAGGCAGAAGCAGAAAAGTCCTTGGCCATATTTTTCAACTGATGAAAAAAGAAACATGGTCCGAGGGAATTTCCTTTGGATGTAGTTCGGGTGTGCACTATTTGTGCCAAATACCATGCAACAGAGAAATTCCCATCACTCCCATGACTAAAAGTTGTCTTTAAAGAGGTACAAGAGGAAACAAAATTGTTATATCTAATGGCTCAAGATCGCCAATGGTAGGATCATCCCCTAGGTACACTACAATATCCTTCCTCTTTCTTTTCTAGACAGTATAATCGGCAGCAAAATTATAGAAACACATGGCAGGGCCAACCATTTTCTAACCCTACCTGGTAGTTCCAGCAATATCCTACTTCACCCTAGGAAAATCAATCTGCTACAAATCCCACTTGGCCAAATCAATCAGCTACAAATCCCACCTCGCCTAACTCGCAATACCCTACCCCATCCTAGAAAAATCCAAGTAATAATCCCTATCCTTCACAGTGGACTAGAACATCTTCCCAAGCCCCAAATTAGAATCAAAACTTACGACTCCTCAAGCTCAACCCACTTTACAAGAACCACTCCAATTACCCCAGAAACCTCAACCCCAAATGCATCCTCAATTACCAGCTCAACCCAATCAAAATCCTAATAATAGACCATCCCATCTTGTACAAATTATCGAGAATTTGAATGGGCAAATCAACTCAGTAAGGTTAAATCAACTACGGTTGAGGTCAGGGCACATAATTTCTCCTAAAGAAAGTAACACTCACCAAGAGCAGGAGAATGAAAATAATATAGAACCAGCAATAACACCCTCGACTATGGTCATAACCGAAGAAATAGAATAGGGGGGAAATATAGTGGAGCCACAAAACCATGATGAGGACATGATTCCTCCTCCCTCGTCTTCCAAGAGGTTAGTGATAGAAAAAAAACTGTATATCCTAACTTCGATATTGTAGGGGAACTAAAGAATCTCTATGTTAAGATACCACTCCTACAGTCTCTACAAGACATCCCAATTTATGCAAAGACAATTAAGGAATTATGTGGAAAGAATCATGTCAGGAAAGTTAAAAATCCATCAACTGTTCGCATGGTAGGAGCCTTGTTCGATCTTATTCTGTGCAAGCAAGAGCCATTCAAGTATATAGACCCAGGGAATCCCATGGTAACAGTGCGGATCCAGGGTTGTTCTTTTCCAAATACACTAGTGGATTTGGGGGAAACCATTAATAGCCTGACCATCGAGACTTTCAATATCCTGGGTTTCCCCTCCTTCAAACCTACTTCAATTATGTTACAATTGGTTGATAGATCAGTGGTTAAACCAGTCGACACATTACAAGATATAGAAATTTTAGTCGACTCTTGGGAATACCCAGTTGATTTCCTCATTATCAACCCAAGAAGTTGACTCGATGGACACCCATTAATACTGGGAAGACCATGGATAGAAACAACAGATGCATACATAGGATGTCGCAAAGGCATCATGACTATTGTTAGAGGAAGTGGTACAAAGAACCTCATCCTGTAGCCTCCAACTAAACCAACTCTGCCTATTATACATCAGCAGTTTCCACCACCTAGATATCCAGAAAAGGATCTATGACCTCCTCTCACATTTGAAGAAGCTCTCATAATCAAGAACCAACTAGAAGATGATGTGATCAGTAGCTTCATTAAAAACCCAACCATTATAAGAAATCCAACATGTAAAATGTTAAAATTTGTGTTAGATAATGAAGCACATGGAGATCCTTTGGAAGAATTGATGGAACAACAGATCCCTACTACTGTTGTCCATAACAACAGATCAATTGAAATTGCACCAGGGAAGTTTTTGAATATTAATGCTAATTTAAATGAGAAACAACAACACAAATTGATTAAGATCCTTTCTAAATACGATCAGTATTTTGCTTGGGAATATCCTGACATGAAGGGAATCGATCCCCAACTTTGTACACATCATATCTATATTGAGAAATATGCCTCACCCATATGACAGACCCAACGAATATTGAACCCTCATCTCAAGTATGTTGTTAACTAAGAGTTACAAAAACTATTGGATGTTGATTTTATATATCCTATCTCAGATAGTCGGTGGGTTTCCCCACTAGTAATTGTACCTAAGAAGAATGGGAAATGGATAATCTGTGTAGACTACAAAGAACTCAATAAAGCTACCCAGAAGGACCACTTTCCCTTACCCTTTGTTGATCAAGTCCTTGACACTTTAGTAGGGAAGTAGTTCTTCTCCTTCGTAGATGGTTTTAGTGTCTATAATCAGATCTAGATTGATCTAGAAGACCAAGATAAAAATACATTAACATGTCCCTAGGGTACATTTGCATACAGAGTATTTCCCTTTGGATTATGTAATTCTCCAGCCACATTCTAGAGGGCCATTCTGAGCATATTTTTTGATCTGATTAATGAAGGACTTGAAATTTAAATGGACGATTTCACCCCTTATGGCACTGATTTTGATCAAGCTCTGAGAAATCTAGAGAAGGTACTGGAACAATGCATTGCTACTAGGCTATGTTTGAGTCATGAGAAATGTCATATGATGATGATCGAAGGTGTGGTACTGGGACACTATGTTTTTGTAGAGGGAATCAAGGTAGACCCAGTGAAAATAGAGGTAATCTTTAATCTGCCTACACCTCGTACACAAACTAAGGTACTTAGTTTCCTTGGCACTACAGGATACTACCACAGATTATAGAAGAAATTTCAAGAGCAACTACACCTTTACATGCTTTAACTAGTAATGCGGAATTTCAGTGGTCTAACAAGAGTGATGTTGCATTTGCAGGACTTAAAAAGTTGGTCTCAATGGCACCGGTGTTGAGAGGTCCAAACTGGAAATTGCCATTTCATATTTCTACAGATGCATTAGATATTGCCATAGGCGTTGTCCTTGGACAGGAAGAAGACAAGAAACCTTATGTTATATATTTTATTAGAAAAAATCTCACTTCCACTGAATTAAATTACACAGTAACAGAAAAAGAATTTTTATCCATTATAGATGCTATAAATAAATTATGCCACTATATAACAGGTTATCCATTTATTCTGTATACTGATCATTCTACTATTAAATATCTAGCTAAGAAACCAATCACTAATGGATGAGTTACTCAGTGGTTATTACTATTGCCAGAATTCAACATTACCATCAAGGATTGGACCGGAAGAGAGAATTTCATCGTAGATTTATGGTCCCACATACCCAAAACATATGATTCTATGAAAGTGGAAGAACAATTTCCAAATGAACACCTGTTCATAGTCACTATTAAAACACCATAGTACACTGATGTGGCTAATTATTTGGCAGCTCGGAAACTACCAGCACATCTATCACCAAGAGAAAGGAAACTAATTGTCCAACACAGTGCACAATTCACTTGGATTGGTGGATATCTGTTCCACACAAGGGTTGACCTCCAGATTTGATGATGTGTAAGGGATGATGGAATTTATGATGTTCTGAAGGCGAGTCATGATGATCCCTATGGAGGACATTTTGCAGAACACAGAACTGGTCATAAGATTTTTTAGATGGGCTATTATTGCACCTCAGTATTTAAGGATGGGAAGAAGTATGTCTAGGCCTACAATAGCTATCAAAGGATGGGTTGACCTGGCCAAGCTGATGAAATACCCCTGCAAGAAAAAATAGTTGCAGAACCTTCTGAAAGATGGGCATTGGATTTTGTTGGCCCCTTCAATCCAAAATCAAATCAGAAGGATTATATTTTAGTTGCAATAGACTATACGAACAAATGGGTAGAGGCAGTAGCCTTGTCAAATGCAACGGAGGAAGAAGTCATTAAATTTCTTTTTGAATTATTTGTACGCTATGGATTACCCAAGGAATTAATCACTGATGGAGGGTCACAATTTATATCCCATAGAATCACGACCACCCTGCGCAATTATCATATTAAACCCAGAGTTACTTCCCCCTATCACCCATAGGAAAATGAACAAGTAGAAAGTACCAATAAAGTCTTTGAGGCAATTTTGACAAAAATAGTCTCAACAAACCGTCAGAATTGAGTAGTCGAGCTTCCAAATGCCTTATGGACCTATCGCATGACATGGCATAACACTATCGGCTACTCTCCTTATCATTTAGTCTATGGCAAAGAACCCATATTCCCAATTGAATTTGAGATCAAGACTCTAAGTATAGCCTAGGAGATTGGACTAGATCTTATAGAGGCACATAAACAATGCTTACAATAGCTCAATGATTTAGACGAAGCATGCTTATTCTCCTTACAACACATAGTTGTTATTCAATAGCAGAGAGCTAGTTAGCATGATAAACATATGAAGAAGAAATCCTTCCAAAAAGGTGATTGGGTGCTTCTCTATGATTCTAGATTTGAGGATTTTCCTGGAAAATTACAGACAAGGTGTCTCGGACCGTACAAAACCCATGAAGTTCATGATAATGACACTTTCACCTTAGTCACCATCGACGGATCTGGTTCTCCTTTTCTGGTAAATGGACATTGGTTACGACTCTACCATCATCCACTTTCAAAAGAATCCTTTTTCCAAGAAGTAAGGACCCTACTGTTCATATTTTGGCTGGCTGGGAAGGTAACCCAATAGCCTCAACTTCATAAAATGATGATTTTTATCATCACTATACATATTGTATATATATTTCTTTACAGATTTGATTAAGTTTTTAGTTTTTAACTTTTTAGGAAAGTCACTTGAGAAAATAAGAACTGGAAAAGATGATTGTAAATGAATATAATTAGCATTCTTTTCTGTTCATATAAAAACCCAGTAAATATAAACCTTGTTTTCACAGAGAATGAACATGTCATGTTCCGCAGCAAAATCGAGCGACTGTAATGAATGCATGATACTTAAAAACTATCCAATACTTCGATTATTGAATAAACTTAATCATAGAAATTGAATGAATTTAGTTGATGACTAATCAATCCTAGATTCACTAAAACATAAATGTATGTGGGAGGTTTTCAATTGTCTTTGGATTAATTTCTCTGAATTATCTTAAAAATTGTTCATAATTCATTAACCACCATAATTCGTTTCTTTCCCCTATATATCTACATATACTTGAATGATAATTTTCCTTAATATCATAATAAGGAGTCTAAAGCACATTTTTTTACTTGGCATTCTTACACTTCTAACGCCATCCCTCACTCTTAAGGAGTAGATGAGCCCCCCTTGATAGAACCTAAAATGATTTTTTTTTTATTAAATATAAGTAAAGTAATAAACTTCTCCCACAAAGGATAGGGGGTATCATCACGATCCAACCTACCATGATCATCGGAAAATAACATAAGTGGCGTTCTCACTATGGCTACCACACCAAGGAAATGGCCTTTGGCATTTTTCTTGTCAAAGGACAAGAGGTCTCATCATGAGCCGACTTGTTCGCTTAAGTTACGATATAGTGAGTGGCATTATCGTTATCTGGATACCAAACTAGGATAGTGGTATTTTTTGGAAAGGATGGTTCAAACTATTTATTAAGGATACAGGCTCATCTATGGGTTAAAAGGAAACCCTATCGAGGCTATGGATGCCTGCTGGCAGTAGTGGCTCTGCCTGTGGTATCGAATTTTATCTTTAATACGCTAAGTTATTTTGTGTGTTCTTAGATTTTCTTTCCTAAAAATGAGGCTATCATTCCAGTTATATCCAATAACAAGGGAGAGTTACAACATTATGATATGTGGAACATTTCTAAAATACATGAACAAATTTAAAAATTATTCAGAATATTTTTCCTTAAACGTTTTTTGAACATAGGTATGTCAATTTGAATTTCCCACACAAAGTGATGATTGTTCATAATTACCATTAAAGTGATTTTGAAAGCTATTAATGATTGTTTTTCCCGGTGGCGGCGGCAACATAGTAATCACCCCTCACTTGAACTACCTTCCATTATTACACTCACACATTTTGATGGTCGAGGTCGACCTTTCCATTTATGAGGGGGAAGATATTATACACATTTATCGATAGATCATAATGATTGCAATAAATGAGGAAAACTCACATTTTTATACACAGTTGTTGTTTTAAGATATTTTTTATTTTTATTGTTTCAAAGGATGGTCGAATTAAGTTGCAGCAGGGAACGAGAGTTGTCCTCATCTACCCACAGAATACATAGGCAACCGAAGTGTACGTCGAGAGCTCACATTACTGTAGGAAATAGACTAGGCAAGGGAAATTTTACATCGTCTGGGGTGGATAGAGTACTTCAACAAGTTGCAAGGATATGACAAAAATATCACACTCGCATTTTTCTAGAACTTGTAGAGAAGAGTCTCCATGGTCCGAGACATACAAATTATGGTCACTAAGGAAATTATAGCAGAGGTTACAAGCCTCCCCAACAAAGGCATACAGTGAACTGGGAAGTATACAACACTTAAGGAGGTCATGGAATATTTCGTAGAACCTGGAGAATAAATCGATAAAAAAGGGAAGGGACTCAACCCCAGTGCTCTCAGTGAGCCATGGAAGGAGTTAGAAGGAGTAATACAAAGGCATATTACATGTGATGGGAGGTACGATGTGGTGCGACCACACCACCTCAAATTGTTAGCAGCACTAAAACAGAGGTTAGTAATAAATTTTCCATTTTTTCTAAATGCCATGTTACATG
>SNQJ01S0184222.1:0-18894 GCA_010110895.2 Picea sitchensis | reverse complement strand
TCATCATCATATGACATTTCTCATGACTCAAACATAGCCTAGTAGCAATGCATTGTTCCAGTACCTTCTCTAGATTTCTCAGAGCTTGATCAAAATCAGTGCCATAAGGGGTGAAATCGTCCATTTAAATTTCAAGTCCTTCATTAATCAGATCAAAAAATATGCTCAGAATGGCCCTCTAGAATGTGGCTGGAGAATTACATAATCCAAAGGGAAATACTCTGTATGCAAATGTACCCTAGGGACATGTTAATGTATTTTTATCTTGGTCTTCTAGATCAATCTAGATCTGATTATAGACACTAAAACCATCTACGAAGGAGAAGAACTACTTCCCTACTAAAGTGTCAAGGACTTGATCAACAAAGGGTAAGGGAAAGTGGTCCTTCTGGGTAGCTTTATTGAGTTCTTTGTAGTCTACACAGATTATCCATTTCCCATTCTTCTTAGGTACAATTACTAGTGGGGAAACCCACCGACTATCTGAGATAGGATATATAAAATCAACATCCAATAGTTTTTGTAACTCTTAGTTAACAACATACTTGAGATGAGGGTTCAATATTCGTTGGGTCTGTCATATGGGTGAGGCATATTTCTCAATATAGATATGATGTGTACAAAGTTGGGGATCGATTCCCTTCATGTCAGGATATTCCCAAGCAAAATACTGATCGTATTTAGAAAGGATCTTAATCAATTTGTGTTGTTGTTTCTCATTTAAATTAGCATTAATATTCAAAAACTTCCCTGGTGCAATTTCAATTGATCTGTTGTTATGGACAACAGTAGTAGGGATCTGTTGTTCCATCAATTCTTCCAAAGGATCTCCATGTGCTTCATTATCTAACACAAATTTTAACATTTTACATGTTGGATTTCTTATAATGGTTGGGTTTTTAATGAAGCTACTGATCACATCATCTTCTAGTTGGTTCTTGATTATGAGAGCTTCTTCAAATGTGAGAGGAGGTCATAGATCCTTTTCTGGATATCTAGGTGGTGGAAACTGCTGATGTATAATAGGCAGAGTTGGTTTAGTTGGAGGCTACAGGATGAGGTTCTTTGTACCACTTCCTCTAACAATAGTCATGATGCCTTTGCGACATCCTATGTATGCATCTGTTGTTTCTATCCATGGTCTTCCCAGTATTAATGGGTGTCCATCGAGTCAACTTCTTGGGTTGATAATGAGGAAATCAACTGGGTATTCCCAAGAGTCGACTAAAATTTCTATATCTTGTAATGTGTCGACTGGTTTAACCACTGATCTATCAACCAATTGTAACATAATTGAAGTAGGTTTGAAGGAGGGGAAACCCAGGATATTGAAAGTCTCGATGGTCAGGCTATTAATGGTTTCCCCCAAATCCACTAGTGTATTTGGAAAAGAACAACCCTGGATCCGCACTGTTACCATGGGATTCCCTGGGTCTATATACTTGAATGGCTCTTGCTTGCACAGAATAAGATCGAACAAGGCTCCTACCATGCGAACAGTTGATGGATTTTTAACTTTCCTGACATGATTCTTTCCACATAATTCCTTAATTGTCTTTGCATAAATTGGGATGTCTTGTAGAGACTGTAGGAGTGGTATCTTAACATAGAGATTCTTTAGTTCCCCTACAATATCGAAGTTAGGATATACAGTTTTTTTTCTATCACTAACCTCTTGGAAGACGAGGGAGGAGGAATCATGTCCTCATCATGGTTTTGTGGCTCCACTATATTTCCCCCCTATTCTATTTCTTCGGTTATGACCATAGTCGAGGGTGTTATTGCTGGTTCTATATTATTTTCATTCTCCTGCTCTTGGTGAGTGTTACTTTCTTTAGGAGAAATTATGTGCCCTGACCTCAACCGTAGTTGATTTAACCTTACTGAGTTGATTTGCCCATTCAAATTCTCGATAATTTGTACAAGATGGGATGGTCTATTATTAGGATTTTGATTGGGTTGAGCTGGTAATTGAGGATGCATTTGGGGTTGAGGTTTCTGGGGTAATTGGAGTGGTTCTTGTAAAGTGGGTTGAGCTTGAGGAGTCGTAAGTTTTGATTCTAATTTGGGGCTTGGGAAGATGTTCTAGTCCACTGTGAAGGATAGGGATTATTACTTGGATTTTTCTAGGATGGGGTAGGGTATTGCGAGTTAGGCGAGGTGGGATTTGTAGCTGATTGATTTGGCCAAGTGGGATTTGTAGCAGATTGATTTTCCTAGGGTGAAGTAGGATATTGCTGGAACTACCAGGTAGGGTTAGAAAATGGTTGGCCCTGCCATGTGTTTCTATAATTTTGCTGCCGATTATACTGTCTAGAAAAGAAAGAGGAAGGATATTGTAGTGTACCTAGGGGATGATCCTACCATTGGCGATCTTGAGCCATTAGATATAACAATTTTGTTTCCTCTTGTACCTCTTTAAAGACAACTTTTAGTCATGGGAGTGATGGGAATTTCTCTGTTGCATGGTATTTGGCACAAATAGTGCACACCCGAACTACATCCAAAGGAAATTCCCTCGGACCATGTTTCTTTTTTCATCAGTTGAAAAATATGGCCAAGGACTTTTCTGCTTCTGCCTGTTTTTTCTTAGCCTGCAAAAAATCCAATTGTGTAGTCAGAGTACTGAAAATATCAGTTTTGAAATTATCTAATAGATTACCAACTTCTGCTCGGGTGACACCCCTGATAGTAATTGTTATTTCTGGTGAGGGGATCTCACATTCCCAATCTGGTCCGTGTGCTTCCACGTGAACACCTGATGCACAATAAGATAATATTATCACAAGTTTCTTGATAAATATCACCCTTCCCCATTAAATTCAGTGTTTCTACCCATTCATCGTTCATTCCTTTTATCAAAGTGGTTTTACATACCTCACCTGGTAGTGTGCCATATGGTGATCTTTGCAAGTTATGCTGAAATATTTCAACATATTCCTCTAGTGTCTCATTTTCGTTTGCAGTTATTTGAAACATTTCATCTTTTAGATCCCTAGTTCTATAATAATCCTAATATTTTTTGAGGAAGGTTTGTTTCATTTCATCCCATGAATTTATGGTTCCTCCTCCTAATCCCATAAACTAGTGCAAAGATGCTCCTTTCAAGGTGGAAGGGAACAACTTCAGTTTCTGGGGTTCAGAGGTGTAGTCATATCCTCTATATAGGAAATCAAATTCGAATAAGAACGCATTAGGGTCCTCTAAAATTAATCCATGAAAGGTTGGCATATTCTATAATGGAATGGATTTCATGGGGGCATTAGCAACTAGATCAACTATCAGATATTCCAAAGTGGAAGTCTGTGCTCATGGTTGATTTGGTTGTGCCATTCAGTTAAAAATATGCCAATAATCTTCAGGAATTTCTTAGCCTGGGTGTTCTATTTGGGGTGATTGATTACTTGATCCCCCAGGGGATTGAATCACGCTACCTCTATATGGGATTTCAATTATACCTTGTCCTTTCATAGGAGATCTAGGATTAGGTGGTTGTGATAGGTTTGCTTTAGCAACCCCGCTGGTCTCCCCTTCTCCTTCTTCCAGATTACAAGAGTTTCCCTCATCTAAAGGGATGAGAGGTGGAAGATATGTATTTTGAAAACTTTGTTCAGTCCCTTCAGTTCTGCTTTGAACCTCAGCATGGGCTGGAGTTGGTAACTTTGTTGCTTGAGGGATTCGGGTAGAACTTTTCTGAGGTCCAACTGAGGCTTGGGATTCATATTTTTGGATGATGTTGTCTATGAAAGTGATTCTTCTAGGGGGCACCGAGCCCTGGCCTTTTATAGTTTTTGTTGGGGGTTTTGGTTTTTCAGGTTCTTCCTTCTTAGTCATACACACTTCACACAAAATTCTAAGTACCTGTATGACCTCTATGCATCAGCTGAAGGTAGGCAATGGAATAATAATTTTACTTATTTCCTACATAGGTTCTTACCTTCCGCTTTCAATACCTCATCCTCCAGAGACACAACCTATGCTATCTTTGACATTCTCCCCAAAAACGACGCCAAAATGTTGGGCTCTAAAGATGTCCTAAAAAAACCTAAGTTTAACATTAATTTATCAACTTGAGGATTCATCTTTTCTTTCAATAATATCGACAAAGTCTATGTAAATAACTGTAGAGGTTAAAATCGTGTAGTTAAAGAAAATATGAGTTTATCAGCAATCAAGTTCCTCACACATTCATTAAAATTCTAAAGCTAAGATCTCTACTCAACAAAATTACAATCTGATCTATAACATGTTGTGAATTAAAGGCATTAACTAAATTGTTGAATTGATCTAACTAAGAAATAATAATTGAATTTATGAAAGTACTTAATAAAATGATCTATCAATGACTATTTAATCTGCTGGAAAGAACAAGTAAGTACTATAAATTGAGAAGGAACAACATATGTACTTTAAATGAAAGGACCAACAAATGCTAAATTAAACGAAAGGAACAACAAATGCTAACTTAATAAAAATAACAACATATGCGAAAATGAGAGGAACTGTCGATCAACAAACTACAACAATGAGAAATGGAACAAAAATCGTTAACATTCAAATGAATCATCTATCTTCTATAATCAAACAACACAACTAATCTCTAAAAATATCAACACACTCATGCATTCATCTTAACTGTTGCAAAAGAGATTTAAATCACAGAACTGAAATCAAATCGATACAATTACATATTGAGATAGTAACTCCTTCATACTAGGCCCTCGGTCCTCAGAAACACTTCTATTAGCAACTCAGTATGCAAAAATGGTGAAAACTCCCAAAGCTTCTATTAATTCCATAACTGGTACAACATTTACAAAAGACTGCTTGTATAGAGAAATTTCAAGTTTTGAATGCTTGGATACATTTCTTAGATGTATTTCTATGATTCATTACCCTCTATTTATTACAATGATATGGGTAAATTAAGCCATCCTGAGGATCAAAAGATCCTTAGGATTGCTTTAACTATTTATAAACTTTACAAAATAGAGAATCAATCTTTCTCAAAACAACTTTGCGCCTGATCTCTTCATCTTCCAACAGTCTACGCATCTTCAAAATATTTGAGTTTAACGATATTCACCTATTCCTGTAATAAAATCAAACAATTTCCAACTGAATTTTGAATTTATCTAATATCACTCAATAATATTTGCAAAAGACTTTTTAATCATTTTCTATCCTAATTATCTCTAATTAATGGAAAATTCAATCAATATTATATCATAAACCATGGGAATAAGGAGGATATTTGTACCTTTTCCTCAACTCAATAATAGGTTAGAAGGAACAAATCTAGATTGGTATGTAAAGGATATGCACAGGTTGAAGGAATCGACTTTGAAGAGACATTTCCCCCAATTGCTAGAATGGAAGCAATCCGATTGCTCTTAGCTTATGAATGCTCCAAAAATATTAAAGTGTATCAAATGGACGTAAAATCATATTTTCTGAATGGGGAACTTGAAGAAGAAGTCTACATTGAACAACTAGAAGGATTTCAGTTGTTAGAGAATGTATATTATATGTGTAAATTAAAGAAGGCCTTGTATTGTCTAAAACAGGCTCCTAGAGCATGGTACTCTAGACTGGATAAATGTCTACAGCAGGCAGGGTTCAGAAAAGGAAGTGTAGACAACAACCTCTACATCAAGGTAAGTCAAGATAGTATTTTATTAATTGAATTTTATGTTGATGATATTATTTTTGGTAGTGATGATGATAGGTTAAGCCAGAACTTGAACTTGAAATGTCATTACTTGGAGAACTATCCTTCTTTCTGGGATTTCATATATGCCAAAGCCACCAAGGAAATTTTATTTCTCAAACCAAGTATATCAGAGAAATGCTAAAGAGGTTTGGAATGGAAGATTGCAAACCCGTTATCACTCCCATGAAAACCAGTTGCAAGTTAAGAAAAGATGATGATTCAAAGTATAAAGATCAGAGGAAATATAGTTCAATGATTAGTAGACTACTATATTGTTACGAGGAAAATCTCTCTATGGCTAGGGTAAACCACAACAAACGGAAATGACTATAGAAATCAAATCTATCCCAATAACATGTTATATAAACCAATGTGCAAGGGAGATAAGAAAGAGGCCTACCTCGTCCAGATGTTCGATGAATTCCACTGTTGAGCACTTTTACCCAAATCTATATACCTACGAAAAGTTCTCAACAAACAAGCAAAGAAATCATATGGTGGTAATATAAAAGGTTATCACATTAGATAGAATAATCCATTAATAAAAATAACACAGATGCCCATGGATAATAACTCATATAATTTCCAGATATCAATTGGATGGGAAAATAGTATTTCTATTAATAAATGATCAACAAAAGTGAGAATGTTATAGACTTTTGTGTCGGCATGGTTCAGAATCAAGAAACTAAGTTCCTTCCAGCTGGGCATCCACCACTTCAATCCTCCACCAAAGGCAAGCTCATAAGATAGAAACGATGAGGTTCTCAATCAATAAGGGAAGAGCTTGGGGGATGAACATTGTGTTCAGACTTAAAGGACAAAGGGATGTAGACTCAATATGAAGTAAGTAATTCCTCCAGTGTAAATTTTCTCTCAAATTTGAATTCTTTCTCCTCTTTCCAGAGCTCGGAATTGGCCCATTTATAGCCTTCACAATGGAACTGAAGGGCAGAGTCAGCATGTTTCCAGTACATGGAAGGCCAAGGATCATAGATATCCTATCGTGACATGGAAACCCAACATTTAATCTCATTTTCTAGAACAAATCTTGATGTACGTGGGCTGTACTAGAGTATCCTGCGTATACGCATGTTGTATAGTGTGCAAGATCCATATATGTGGAAAAATATTAATTTTTGTCTCTAGATTTTATCAATAGGGAAGATGAGTTTGCATAGGGAAATAAAATAAGTCCCTCTGTGCAATATTGCATAGAGTGAGGAAAATATTGCTAAAACAGATGCCCCCTAATGTGTGAGGTCAAAGGAGTATCTGTGATGGCTGAAATATATTATAAATAACCCATAAGTGGAGTGGTATGGGACCAACTCGATGAACGCGTTTCTCATTACAGTCTGTACTAACTTTTCATACATGGCTACCAATAAAATTACACTACAGATCCATGTGAAAATATACCAAACAAGTGTCCGTGGCCATGAATAGGAAAATACAAATGCGGTTACATGCCAATAATTGTCATAGTCATGAAAAAGGCCCAGTAGAACCAGTCTCAAAACCAATATGAAGATATTTGTATACCATGGAGTACAATCTGATCTCTCGTGGTCACTGAAGTCATATAGGTATTGGTTCAATTAAAAGTAAGCAACAACTCGGGAAAGCTGCTCCCATATAGTGATGTCTTCAAGTCTTCTACACAATCCACCAAGGGTGCAAGTCTACATCATGTGAATAAAGGAGTTGAGGTCGAGCACGATGAAACATCATTTGATTACTGGTCATTGATGTATACTGTTAACAAATGAGAGACAACCTATCGATAATGATAGTAGGTATCAAGGCACCGAGTACATTCTTACAAGTGTGAATAGAGGAGTCGGTGTCAAACACCTGAAGAATCCATCGATCAAGGGACATTGATGTATTCCCAATTGTCGATGGTGAGAGAGCCTGCCACTAATGACTGCAAGACTCAAGGTACTCATAATACTCTAGGTCCTATTTCAAAAATAAATGAATTGAATTCGATGGAAGGAGACCCACTGAAAGGAGAGCATTAAGTCATCTCTCATCGATCAACACAAGGTACAAAGCATGAGCTTCATGATTTGGTGGAAATCACACAAAGAACATGTTCATGAACCAATGACCTTGTGCGTCTTTCACGTGTGCCAAGTACAAGAGGTACACGAAAAAGACCCTCTGAATAGAAACCAATGATGAAAACTGCTGACAAGCACGAGGAAACCACCAATAAAGCTAATGGAATCAACGACATTGCATGGATCCCAATGTGTGAATAGATGTCTTGTCATTGAACACAAGGGAAACCACCTAGTCAACGACCAATGATGAAATGACGATTGTTGGGTTCAAGGTTACCTACCAATGATGAAAGTAGGGTCAGGGTGCATGATAGGACTACAATATCATGTGGTTTTGAGACAAACTAAAGGTATGGCCGACATGCAAAGTCAAACGTTCTGAGGAGTGGCTGACACAGGTTGATAGAATTCCTTTGAACAAGAGCATGAGACATACAGACGACTCTGACAACATAGGCCCAATGATGAAACCATAATATGCAAGAGGCATCCATTAAATTCTCTATAGGGACTAGAAGAGTAACCAGTCGGTAGATAAGACTCTGTAATGAGCACAGCTTCCTAAGGCCATGATAATCCCAAAATTATGATGATAAATGGACTCAATAACTTTGTGCTTTGTTCAAAGGTGACACGATTGCTGCCAATATAGGATAATACTCCCTTCCCACCCTTTTTTTTTTTCGTAGACAAATGAATGCTATGATGCAAAGGAGGAAACAAGTGTTGCAAGTAAGAAAAACTAGTTCTAGCAGTGGAAAATACCTATTCTCAATGCAGGGAAATGCATGCAGGAGATGGACACTAGGGGGAACATTCCCTCATAGGTATAGGGTGTCAAATTGTGAAGGATATAAACAAGGCTCTGCTTGGTTGAGGATGCAACTGTTGAGGAAAATGGTTTTTAGCACAAAGTGAGAACCGTCTATAGGCTCAATACTGCAAGCAAGGGCATGAGATGCAATCACAACTTAATGCCAAAAAATGTCCTTTTCAATGCATTTTAGTCTACTTGTTGTGAAAAAGGGATAAAATTGTGCCAAATAGACGTCTTTTCAAAACCAATTTACGAGTGTGAAAACTACAAGTTCACTCGACAATCTTTTCACTTTTTGATAATGAGTCAGAAGAGATATTAACTAAGACTCAAGACCTATCAAGTCCAATTTAACGAGAGTGAAAGGGACAAATCACTCGGAAATATTTTTGATTTTTGAATGAGTCAGAAAAGAGATTAACTCAAACTCGTTTGGGAGAGTCTAGGCAACAAGTCATGAGGGGGGGGTGGGGGGAGGCAAGGCTCATGTGCAAAAATTTTGTGGAATGTAAGTATCTTACGAATAACCAACATAAACTTGGGAAAAACCAAAGCTATCTAAGTCGAGGAGGATAAAGAACTCGCTGAGGATATGGTCTCGGTGATATATCGGGTAACGTCTCTTATAGGAAAAGACATAGGCAGGGGCATTGGATGCCCCATAGGACCATCCCAGTCGAAGTTGATCTTTTCAAAACTAGGAGGGAGAGGACTTGGTGAAGGTAAAACCCTCTCTCATTTAGAAGGTTCAGGATCATGAATGCTGACAACATGATTAATGGATGCATCACCCTCTAGAAGGAGAGTAGGATAGCCCATAAATTGCACTGGTATAACCACTTCTTCAATTCTAAGTTGAAGGGGATGCACGGTAACAGGGATAGGGGAAACATCACCCTCGACAATGTGGGTGAGGTTAGGAGAGGATTGCGACAAAATTACTGTTGTGTCAATCAAAGGATAAACAAGGTGCGGGGAAACCACATATGCCTTAGAACTCGAAGGGCCTTTAGGTGAGCCCCACGCTTCTAGTATCCCAACAGTAGTCGGACATAAACGAGTAAGGTGATCTCCTTCACAAGTCCCGCAAAGGAATTTAGGCTTACGTCTGAGATGTCTAGGCTTCTCAATGCCCTTAATGCCATTCACAATGGTTGGTGACATTTTCTCAACATGATAGGAAAATTTGAGAGAGTCATCTCCTACATGATGTACAGAGGTTGGAGATGTGGCAATGATATGACTCGTGGTGATTAGAGTGGTTCCCCCAGCATGACTAGTATCGGCGGGGTGCAAGTTGTCAACATGACTTGTAGAAGTTGTCGACCCATCCCCAACATGACTGGAAAAGGTTGGCGATGGAGCTCCAGTATGACTGACACTGACTGGACTAGCGGAGAGTTGTGGCATTTGATACCAATGTCCAAGGAAACATTGGCTTTGAAACATTGCAAGCTAAGAAGGATCCTGGTTTACCCCCTGTCCTTGTCTAGAAAGGTAGTATCCTCCATTTAATTGATTCAGATAAGTCTGAATGAGAATCATCACTGAAGTCTGTGAAGATACAAAAGTATGATAAGGATTATTTAAGTGAAGATATATGTTTCCCGCTTTTGAAGGGGTTCCATAAAGAGGGTAGCTCGAATTGTAAAGTTGATTCTCCTCGTATGAAGTACTCGAGGATATATGAGGACTCGTCATGGGACAAGTGTTTGAAAGATTCAACATGGTGGATGAAGGAAACATGGGTGGGGTGTAATTATTAGAATAAGAACCCATCTGAGTATTGGCTCCTGAAAAGGCATAGCTAGGACTGGATCCATAAGAGGGGAGGTTCCAACTTCCTATCGTAAAAGATGGTTGAGGGACATGACTCATATCAAACAAGGACATAGGCATTGAGGCCATGGTGCCCCCAGATCCAATGCTAGGACTCATATAAGTGGACCAGGGAGAGGATTGCAAGGGTGAAGGCATATCAACGAGAGAATGACTAGATACCCAAGGTGCGGACTGATTGCCATAGTTCTTCATACCATTATGAAAAATGGAAGGACTTGTCCCCATGAAATGAACATGAATCATGGAGTAGGTAGCAGTGAACGAGGGAGCCACATGAAATCCACTATCCATGGGAACTCAGTATAAACTCTTTAAGGCCAACTAGTAATCAAAGAGCACACTAAAAGTCAAATGACCAAAATGCATGCAAACAGGGTAAAGTGGCTGAGTGGCCTCCCTCCCTAAAGAAGGTATGTCTCGCCCAAGAGGGGCCTGATACTCCTTGCTAAAGATCGAAGGTAACAAAATCCGTTATAAGGGCCCTGGTGGGATTAACAACCAGTCGGTCAGATCCCCACGGAGAGGTAATACTCCATAAAGGATGTGTGTTGTCCAACCCTTATCTAACCCAGGGTACCTGCAGAATAACCCTTGCAAATAACCTATGAGATACCTAAGTCAAGCAACTGATAAACCACTGTATAACCAATGCACATGCGAGTAGTTGTAAGTCAGTTCTACCATATGGGAAGGGTAGCAAATCCTGAAACCTTGAAAGCATCGCCTCTCACGGAGCTAAATACACTAGCAAGATCCCCAAATACGAATAGATCCCCAGAAATATCTCTTACGCTAGGAAGGTATCGGAGGGATATCCCTTCAACCGACTTCGCACGACCTTCTGATTAACTCCGATGTGAGCAAAGCCTCCTGATCTTACTAATTATACAATGGATTTCTCCACTTCCTGACTCAGACACATATGTTGATTTAATTTCCTTGGAGAAGTTTACTCACAAAATCATATTCCAAGGCACTAATTCCTAGTCTAGTTTGTGCACCCTAGAAAGTAAAATCGTGACTAATTAATTTTAAATTATAGTGTTGATTTTAATGGCTGTGATTACTCAAAAAGGTATGGTAGTGAAACTCATGGTGTTATGACTCTGCAAGTGAAGTAAATATGAAAATAATGCAATGTTCTAACTTTAACTTTCAATGAATGATATGCTTCTAAAAACCAATGTAATTTTCAAATTAAACTCTGCAATTCAGAAGTAAAAATGCAATATTTCACTATATGCACTAATCTAATGAAAAAGACTCAAAAGACAAAAATGCCAAGCAATGCAAAATGCCTAATTTTATTTTTATTTTCAATATAACAAACTGAAAATGCATGGATTTAAAAGTAACCTGATATATAACCCTACTGTGTATAAAAAGAGAAATACCAAGCAGGATACCAAACAACAAAACACCCATCACAATGTACAAGGACGATACAAAATGAAAAAATGATGAGAAAGTCTTCCCCCAAAAATTCAACCAAAGAAGGGCTTCCTTTCATGCCAAAAGAACTTAACAGGAACTATAGAGACCTAAGAAGACTCAACAACCATCGAATCCCACCCAACAACCACCAAACCCAGCAATAAAGTAAGGAAAGCTAGTGTACGTGATTGGTTAGGCAAGCAGAGCATATATATGCATCTTGCAGTGAGACATCTAACGTATGTATGTGACTGTCAAGGCAAAAGGTGCGTATATGCCTCAAAACAAGGCCATGCAAGGGAGAAAGGATAAGAACTGAGACCCAGAGTGACCAGAAACTGTCAAGCAATGATGCGACAAGAAATAAAATAGAAACGAGAGAAATCTAAGGAGAAAAGTACTCCAAACCCTAAGAAATAAGATTATATCCCCAATATGGTCGCCAATTCTGTTACAGGGAAAATATCTCTATGGCTAGGGTAAACCACAACAGATTGAAATGACTGTAGAAATCAAGTCTATCCCAATAACATGCTATATAAACCAATATGCAAGAAAGATAAGAAAGAGGCCTATCTCGTCCAGATGCTCGATGAAGTCCACCATTGAGCACTTTGACCCAAAGCTATATACCTGCAACAGGTTCTCAACAAACAAACAAAGAAGGCATATGATGGTAATATAAAAGGTTATCAGATTAGATAGAATAATCCATTAATAAACATAACAAATATGCCCATGGATAATGTAACACCCTAGGTTCTAAACCCTGATTTTAAATAATGTATTGTTACAATGCTGAGAGGCTAGGGTGCCCAAACAATTATTAAAAGGCCAGTGTGCCCAAAAAATGTAATGTTTTGATCATTATTAATAATAAACACATCGATGGCTACTAGACGAACAAGGACTAGAGTTATAGGGGGCTATGATTCCACAAGAGAGGGGGCTTGAGGGGCTAAGTGTGTATTCCTATGTTAATTACAATTTTTTCCTAAGGGAAGGGATCAGTTACATGAGCTTCTTGGGGAAGGCCAGGAGGTTCTTGATCCCCCACGAAGTTGCTTAAACCTACCTCAGGTCTGATGGGGGGGTTCAACTGATGGCTTGTTTGTTGATTTCATGTACGTTCCTTCATTTCCCTCACGCACTTTCATGCACTCACTCATCCATTTATTGATCCAACCTTACCTGCATCTTGGCTTGGTAAAGGGAACCGAACTACTGAAGAATTAGTCACAGGATAGTTGGTTGTAATGGTTGTTGGTGCAATCCATCCATGACCTGGGGCCTGCATGTTTGAGATGTGTTGGCATGTGCCCTGTTTTGATCACAACTATGAGTTCTGAGAGTTCCAACATTGAGATTTTGGACCAGCTGTGCTAGAGGCCTTGGAAAAAGGAGAAGGATTTCTTGAGGTACTGCGTGGTAGAGAAGGGTGGAGGTCCATACTCTTGGGTGGTACATGCTGGGTGTTGGGAAAGCTATGAGAGCTTGAGAGCTGACTAGTTTGGGAACCCAAGTACACTCTAGAACCGTCCTTGTGGATTCATAGCCCTAGCTCGGGGTTGACACTACTATTGAGATTTGGAGAAGTGGTGTCTATGGTTGGGTGCAATGTCTATGGTATGCAGCCAGTTGGTGTCATCTTCCATAAAGATAAGTGCTCTTTGTTATGGTATCATTTACATGTATATGAATGTTTTTCCACTGTATATTTAATTATCGTTTAATTGAATCTTTAGACTATGCATACTTGTTGACTACTGTTGTGCATGTTGTTAAATTCTTTTCTTTTATGCATCCTTAAATTTTAAAAAGGTATCGTAAGAGAAAGAAATCCAAGGGTAGGATTGAAGGTAGCATGCCCCAACCTGTGGGTGGTTGGGGATGTTACAGTTTGTTGGTCAGAGTCCCGGGGTCGAGATCGAATTCTGACCATGGATTTGAAAAGATCAGGAGGAATGGTGTTGTAGAATATATGCAGGAGATAGAACATTAGAGACCCATGTAAGGGGTTCAAAGGATCATGACCATACCCTTCTAATTTGGGATTGATCGCCACTGTAGGATCGAGAGAAATCCAAGATCGTTGTATCAGAGGACAGGTGAACAGGGGTTATCCGATGAAAAAGAAGCAAGGGATAAGGTTAGCGCCGTCAGATCCCATTGGAGAGTGATATTAACGGATATGAGGCATTGCGGGGAACCAAGTTGCATGGGAGATAATTTCCCAAGGCGGTCCCACAATCCAAATGAAGGTTTCCCCAAGGGGTTACGTGTCAGCATCAGAAGAATTGCAGGGTGAAAAGTGGGTTAATCCAAACCGCCGATGCGTACCCCTGCAAATTGAAAGGCCTGTATTGATGTGACATGTTAGGGCTTGAACATCGAAACTCCATATAGCCTAAGTAGATCCTAATTGTCAATCACCAAGAGGTACGTGTCAGCAGAACAATAACTCCAGAGAATTTTTTTTTGAGAGGTTTTCAGTTGAGATTTGAAACTCCCGAAGCCCAGAGAGTTAGAGAGCCGAAGTAAATATCAATCGTTTGATCATCCAAAATAGATCTTAGTTTCCAGATCATCTGTAGTAAATCTCAAGTGTTGGATCGCCCGAGGTGAATTTGGGTCGTCTAATCTAGAAGAAAAGTGGTGTAAATTTGTGGATTTTGGGTGAAGGCCCAAAGTAAGCCTCAACCGTCTGATTCAAGAGGACACGCGACAAAATCCCGTGTACTTCGAAGGGTTTGAAGTTTGATATTTCCAAAACCTGAAGACTCGAAAGGATCTCAGCCATTGATCTGCCGAGAGCCACACGTCACCAGATCCAAGGCTTCAAATAAAATATAGTGGGGGCAGATAAGTTTTAAAATTTGATATTTCTGAAGTGCAAAGACCCAATGTAAGCCTCAATCGTCAGATTAAGGAGGGAACATGGTGTAGATCCATGGACTCCAGGTGAATACCCAAAGTGAATCTTAGTCATTCGATCTACGAGGAAAAATGGCAACAGATTGGCCAGTTCGGGAATGTGAAGTTCGGGAGAATTGGAAGCGTGCTAGCATGGAAACTCCCGAAGTCCCAAAGCCCAAAGAGCCGAAGTGATGGGGCATGATGATGTCACCTAGAGGTGATGTGGATCGTGGAATTCCCAAAGTGACATGGCTTGCGGACGTCACCTGGGATGACACGGACACATGGGATGTGTGCCACGTTTCAGTAAGTTTTAAGCAATTGGAGTATTGAAGATTCAGTTAGAATGTGACATGTGTCACCCACCTGATTGGGCCATGTGTCCACTTCTAGTATTTCTCCATGTAGCGACAGATCGTGTAGTCCGGAGACTGGGCACTCCAGATGGGAAAGATGTGACAGGTTGCATTGGGTCAAAAATTCCTGAAGGCCTAAAGGCTAGAGTACATATCGACCATTGATTCCATAAGACACACGTCAAAGGATTGTTGAATTTGGGTAAAAGCACTCCGAGAGAAAGTGCAGGAGGAAATTTTGAAACTTTTGAAGCCCAAAGAGATGAAGTGATTCACAGCCACTGATCTATGGAAGGACACCCGTCGATAGATCATGAACTCTAGGTAAAAATGTTCTGGAAGGAGGTAAGCGAGGAAGGTTGAAACTCCTAAAGTGCAGAGTCTTGAAATGGATCTCGATCATTGATTGTGAAAGAAGACGGGGACTGTTGATCTGGTCCTGGCTGAAAGTTTCAAAGTCTAGAAGCTCTAGACAAGCACTTTTTCAGCTAAGTGCAGGGTTATGGCCATGGTCATATGCAGATTGAGAGCTGAGGGAAGGAGGGATAAGGGACAGATTGGTTGTCTTCAAGATAGAAAAGTGCTAAGGAAGGATTTAGTCGCGGTTTCTAGTCATGGTCACCTGGGAAGGTAGTTTGAAGGAAGCACCTGTGCAGGATGAGATTCCGTGTCGGCCAAAGATAATAGGACACTATTATTTTTGAAGAATAGGGATATGATCTCCATGAACAAAAAAAGAGAAAGATACTTATAGCATGGTTTGGCATTTTTTTTTATCATATGCATAATTCTAAAAAAATGGTCGCTTGCACATTTTGTAGAATTAAGGGGTTTAAACGCATCAACTCAAGATGCATATTGAGAAAATGGAATAAGGAGAGGGAGCCTCCAGTCATGATAAGGAGGCCGAAGGATAGAATACCAGAGTTGGTAATGCAGAGACATAGTCCAATGGATGCAAGGAAAAAGGAGAGAAGGAAACGTTAATAGAAACGGTAAGAATCCTGAATATGGAAGTGAAAAGCTACAAAGAAGACAACGAGATATTGATGAGAGAGAAAAGTTAGATAAATTCTCGAGTGTTTCATATATTAGATCAGTTGCAAAGACAAACGAAGAAGGGATCAAACTAAAAACAAGAGGAATAAGACAAGTGTCATGAAAGAAGGGATGATCATGGAAGAGTTGGCTATTCCAGAAGTGCTAGCAGAGATCATGGGAACCACTTACCTCCTTACTCAGAAATAATTTTTTATGCATCAGAAGATCCCGTAAGCAATCCAAAGGTGTCTCTTCTCAGACACCAAATAAGGAAACAAGAGGTAGATAGTTTGCAAGGAGAGATGAGGAAGCTCAAGCCACCTTCCATTGAGGGTGAAAGAGAAAGGGAAGATGATGTCAAAGCATGGTTTCTTGGGATGAAAATATATTTTCAGTTGCATAAATATTCATCAAACCTGGAAGCCAGGATTTCCACCTACCATTTACATGGAAACATTGTAGTCCGATGGGACCAACTGAAGCAAGTGGAACATGTTAATGAAAGTAGGATCACTTGGAAGCAGTTCAAGAAGTTATTCCATAAGGAGTACCTCTCATAGAATTTCTATGACAAGAAAATGCAGGAGTTCTTTTAACTCAATTTGGGAAGCATGACTATGGAAAAATAAAAGAAGAGTTCTTGGGATTGTTAAAGTATGTCAGGTTCATTGGTGATGAGAAAGTGAAAATACAAAGATTTCTAAGTGGACTGCTAGCCTTTTATAAGGAAAGGATAAAGTATGATGAACCCAAGACCTTGACTAAAGCCATCAGAAAGGATAAATACCTGTATAAGCAAGGCCAAGGAAGAGAATATTTGCAAAAATCTTGGAAGGACAAGAATAATGCAAAGTCTGATTAGAGGAGGAAATGATTCAAACCTCCATTCAATAGGAATGAGCCTAGTAGAAATCATCAAGATGAGTATGCTAAGGGAGATTTCAAGAAAGAATATTCCTTGGGAAAAAGGGGAAGACCACCAATCTAATGCATGGGATGCAAGGAAGATTACCCATACAAGGATTTCCCACACAGAAAGGACAGAGTGAATACTCTGCACAACATCCAAGAGGCTACAACAGTCGAAGATATGGGAAGAATATATGCATCTTTAAATGATCAACAAGCAGAGTACTGGTCCAATATGATTGAGGTGGAAGGTAAGATCATAAATCAACTTGTTTCTATTTTGATTGATTCAGGAGAAATTCATTGCTACATTGATAATAAGATAGTGGATATATTACATTTGGAGAAAATTAAACTTGGAAAATAAAGTTTGGTTCAGTTAGCCACTGGAACCAAAAGAAGAATCCATGATATGGTAAGAAGTTGTTCCATAAGTCTTAATGACATGAATACTATTATTGATCTAAATATCATACCATTGGGGTCTTATGATATTCTAATTGGAATGGATTGGTTGGAAAAGCATCATGCTGTCCTAGATTGTCATAACAAGACATTTACATGTCTGGATGGAAATGGAAAACAAAGAACTGTGAAAAGAGTTCCAAGACACATCTCTATAAGGGATATTTCAACCTTACAGCGAAAAATATGTTTTAGGAAAGGTTGTCAATTGTATGCAGCTCATGTGGAAGAGCCAACAAATACAAAGGGGCCAAGCCTTGACGATTTCTCGATACTACAAGAATTTGAAGATGTATTCCAAGAAATACCCGGATTGCCACCAAGAAGGGAGATAGATTTCTCAATTGAGTTAGTGCTAGGAGTTGCACTGATGTAAAAAACACCTTACAGAATGAGCACACTAGAGTTAAAAGAATTACAAATCCAGTTGGAGGAATTGTTGAAGAAAGGGTACATATGTCCAAGTGTTTCACCTTGGGGAGCACCAATACTTTTTTTCAAAAATAAGGATGGAACCTTGAGGCTGTGTATTGACTTCCAATAGATGAACAAGTACACTATAAATAACAAGTATCCTCTACCCTGAATTGATGACCTCTTTGATCAGCTAAGAGGAGCAAAGATATTCTAAAAGATTGACTTGAGGGATGGATACCATCAGGTAAGAATCAAGGAATAATACGTTCATAAGAGAGCCTTTAGGACCAGGTATGTGCATTATGAATTTGTAGTGGTGCCATTTGTATTGACCAATGCACCAGTTGTATTCATGTGCTTAATGAATGGCATATTCAGGAATTATTTATACAAGATTTTCATAGTATTCCTGGATGACATACTTATCTATTCTAAGATTGAAGAGGAGCATGAACATCACTTAAGAATGGTATTGCAAGTACTGAGAGAACATCAGTTGTATGCCAAGTTGAGTAAGTGTTATTTTTATCAAAAGAAAATCCATTACTTGGGACACATTATTTCAGAACAGGGCATAACAATAGATCAGGAGAAGATAGAAGCCATTAGAGGATGGCCAACACCCAGAAATGTGTCAGACATAAGCTCTATTATGAGACTAGCTGGCTACTATAGAAGGTTCATAGAAGGGTTCTCTAATATTTCTCATCCCATCATTTCTTTGCAAAAGAAGGGAACTAAATTTGAATGGACACTCAAGTGTGAAAAGAATTTTAATCTGTTGAAGGAATTACTTACTAGTGCACTTGTGTTAAAGATTGTTGACCCAAATGAAAGTTTTGTGGTATGTATAGACACATGTAAGGAAGGAATTGGGGGATTCCTCATGCAAAATGGACATGTCATTGGATA
>SNQJ01S0184221.1:0-18894 GCA_010110895.2 Picea sitchensis | reverse complement strand
CCCCTTTGGACAATTTGGAAGATGTTTCGAACTGGTAGAAGAAGAAGAAGAAGAAGAAGATGATGATGGAGGAGAGGGTGGTGGAGAAGCACCATTCCCTATATTTCCGTCTGTAGGTTTGTCACCACTGCCTCCCTTATGCATTGAAGGGTTGGAGCCTTCACCCTGCGATAATATGTTCCTTTCCATCAAGATCTTCATCATCTCTCTCAGCTCCAAGACAGACTCTCTGAGATCTTCATTTTCAGCCGGAACATGTTCATGACCTTCTGCATGAGCCATGCTTGGTGAATGTCTCCCTGAAACTTGCGGTGAATGAATATGCTTCCTCCTTGTCGGATTAGAACTTGGCTCCACAAGTTGACCTTCTCCTCTTGTGAGTTTCAACCTTGTCAGCATCAGAAACAAAACTTGCAAACAATCAAGTCTTCAAAAACCAGTGCTCTGATACCAACTTGATCTAAAATTGAAGAAGACTTGAAAAACTTGAAAATTATTGCAAGTGAATGTTATGTGTTTAAAGAAAATGGATTAGTTTGCAAAACATAGATTAAAAGATTACTTATGCAAATTACACATATACAACAACATAATCAATGAACACAAACACATAAGCACAACAATTGATAAAGGAGTTCACCCCTCTCTTGGGCTACATCTCTTGGTCCAGCTTCCAATGGATCATTATTATTAATTGCTCAAAAAGTGATCAAAAACATGTATTACAATGCTCAAACTGACAAACCGACTACTCCAATGGCTTCAGAGCGTCCAAAAACCCCTGTCTGGGCTCTTTCGGCACCTCAATCGGTCGAAAAATGAAGAATTTAGGCCTCCTGGAAGTCTCCCTCTTCAAGCTTGTTGTCTCTGCATCTACAAAACGCACCCTTGTCCTTTGAACCTGGCTCACACGCAATTTAAAGCGTGAAAACCCAGCACCGGGTGCAACCGCACCAACGGTGCAAACTGTAGAACGGTTAAGGGTGCGCCATCCCCTAACCGCCTAGGCACCTGGGCATATGGCTCATAGGACCGCGCACATGGCAAAAGGTGGTTAATATGGTTACAACGGTGTAACTCCCCCCCGCGCTCCATACATGGTCACATGGAAAAACATATAACCGTGGCATACAACATAAACCGAACTTCGTCGTATTAACACCTACGCGCAATATAACAATAGGTCACATTACAATGAATAGGACCACGGGTCGGGGCTAAGCCCCGGCCCGACCCCCGCCCATTTATACAATTATATAACTTTATAAACATTGTGAATGGTTATATGTTAAGTCATATAGTGTGGGCGCATTGGTCGGATGGTTATGCGAAGGCGTTACATAGTGGGGGAGGTCTGGGGGTCGAACCCCGCAGACTCCCATAGTTTTACACAACAACTATAAACCAAACAACGAGTGACACGTGGCGCCCACGGATTGGTCCACGTGTCCTCATACCATTTTCCACCCAACGGACACGTGTCACTTCCGGATTTGACAAATGTCAACCAATCAGATGTTTCCACATCATCCGTATGGTATATACAATCCTGCCACGTCAGACTGTACAGATTGTACGGACTGTACAGTCAGCACCAAAATTTTTGCCTGTTTGACTTGACGAACAAATCACTATATCTCTCGCTCCCGACGTCCGTTTGAGACGAAACGAGTTGCATTGGGTTCGCAACGACGAGGCCTATGCTCTCGTCCAGTATGAACTGATTACGAGCACTTTGAATTTTTGAGCAAAATTTGATCCCCTGATAAAATACCCCGTCAGCTTCATCCTTCAATAGGAAATTAAGCAAAATACCTACAGGGTATTTCTATTAAATGTTTTCTTCTAGAATGCAATATTTCAATGCTTTCAGTTTAATAAATCTGGCTTTGGTCTTAGTCAAACTAGGAGGAGATTGTAAGTTATGAAGTACAAAAATGAGGCCAACATACCAAGGAGAGTTTAAGAATACCTCTTTTACATTTGGAGTCTCCTGCTCTTCCTGCTCGTCAACTGAAGCCAAAAAATTAATTTCTAGAGCATGAAAATTGGATTCAGCCTTTAGTTTGGACAAACCCTGGCCTTTGATCAGTTTAGTGGGTTTTGTTTCTATGTCATATTCCAGAATAACCACAATCCACTTTCCTCTCCTACCATTTGGATTATCCTGAGTTAGGATATCCTTTACCACGACATTCAGAACATATGCAATTGTGTGAGAATGGAGAATATAGAATCGGAAATCTTGTATGGCCTTTACCAGGGAAAAATCTTGTTTCTCCATTATGTTGTAGTTCAACGCAGCATCTCTCAAATATTTGATGGAAAATGTTATGGGTTGTTCGTACCCTTCATTGTTTTTCTACAGTAGTACTGTTGCGATGGTGTGTTCAGAAGCGAAAGAGAACAAAAAGAAATCTTTGGTGTAATCTGGGCTGATCAAAACTAGGGCTTGGTTGAGTGCATGTTTCACATGCTTAAATGATTGTCTGGACTCAGCGTTCCATCTAATTTTCGTGTCTTTTTTAAACATATTTGTGATATTCATAAGAAATTCAGCAAAGTTGGGTATGAATCTTCATAGGAAATTTATTTTTCCAATGAATGATTGTAACTCTTTAATGTTCCTAGGGTGTTCAACTTTCTGGAGGGCTTCTATTTTGTTGGGGTCTATTTTAATTCCATCTTTAGATATTATGTGCCCCAACAACTTGCCTTCCTCTAAACCGAAAAGGGTCCTTTTGGGATTCAGTGAAATCCCTAACTTTATGCATTTCTCAAACACTCATCTGAGGTGTTCTAAATGTTCTTTGTCATATTTGGAGTAGACAGTCACATCATCCAGATATATGACTATAAATCTTTCAATCTCATCCACAAAAGAAATATCCATTTCTCTTTGGAAAGTGGCACCAACATTCATCAAACCAAAGGGCATTTTCACATACATGAAAGTTCCCTAGGGTGTGGTGAATGTTGTTTTCTCCTGGTCATCTGGGTGGACAAGGACTTGGTTGTAACCTAAGAAACCATCTAGTAAGGATATCCTACTGGCCCAAACTACCTTTTGTAAGATGTGGTTCATTTTAGGCAAAGGGTAATTGTCTTTGAGGGAAACCTTGTTCAGATTTCTAAAATCAATTCAAATCCTGATTTCGCCATTTTTCTTCCTAGTAGGAACCAGATTAGAAACCCATTTGGAAAATCTCAAGGGGACTATAATTTTAGCATCATACATTTTTTTGATTTCCTTTTCTACCAGGGGAAGCAACTTGGGGTTGATTCTCCTAAGTTTCTGCCTGAAAGGTTTGTGTTCTTCTTTTATTGGGATCTGATGTTGTATGATACCCGTGTCATAAGATTTTAAATCCTCGTAACCACAAGGAAACACATCTACATATTCCTTAAATAGTTCAATGTATTTTCATTTTTTCTCAGGGGGTAGGGATTTGGAAAGTTTGATCATCTTGGCTTTTTCCTTTGTTCCTATGTTACACTCTTCGACCTCTTTACCACTAGCTTCAATTTTGGGTTTTTTTCGCTACATCATTAAAATCAAACAAGTCTTCCAACAGAACTAAACCTCTAGGTAACACATTGTTTTTCAAATGTAAAATACCATAATCTACTTCATTTTCATTCAATTACTCCGAATCTACTTTATTTACACTACCATTTTCAAAAACAGATTTATTTACATTATGATCATCATTCTCTAAGTCTATATTTGTACATTCGAAATCATTCTTACATTGTAGGAAATCTTCAATTTGATCATTATTCCCAAATACCTGCGAGTATCTGATGTTGTATAAAACAGTTTGTCTGCACTTCACCTCTACTGTATATTCGTGAGTGGGACCAAAAGGTATTTTTCATGTAGTTGCTGATGTGGCCAGCCCGTCTACTAGTATGTTTTGTCCCCTGGGCATTACCTGCAAATCGATTTTTGTAAAACATTGAAAGGCATCCAAAGTGGAATTCCTGTAAGCTCTAAGTCTGGGATGTTTAGTTGCATACTCACCTTTAATTTTCTTAATAATCAATTCAGAGTCACCCCTTACCATAATCTATTTGGCACCAACCTTCTTCGGCACCAACCTTCTTCAGTATTTTTAGGCCGAGCATCAAAGCTTCATACTCAGCTATGTTGTTACTGCATTGGAAATTTAGTTTGTAAGAATGTCTCTCTGAATACCTCGATCTGTGATTATGAAACCAAACTCCAGCTCCAGCTCCCTCCTTTTTCACATCTCCATCAAAATCCATGCTCTAAAAATCTTCTAGTAGTTCCTCACTTTTCATAGTTGTAGTATTTCTTACCTCAACAATTTCTTTATTTTCTTTCGGATCAGGTGTATCATCTTCCAGCTGAGTAATTTGTCCTTCCAAGTCACCACCATTGTACCAAATGAAAGAATCCAGATCAGAGTGTGAAGAGTATAGTGGGTAGTTGTGTGGATTTTCCTGACTGTTGACCATATACCTCATCAGAGTCTCTCTATACAGTCTTCTCTATTGTCCAAATACCTAGATGGTGGCATAGGACATATCTAGTTGTAGGGTACCTTTCATATTATCTCCCCAGGATCTTGATAGTAACATATGATATTTTGGAGGAATGTCTGCAACCACGATATCCATTACCATACTCTTCATTGGGATTTGAGCTAGGGTGATGCATAAATATTTAATTATCCCTATACATTTGACCTTGATAGAGTCAAAAGAATGCAAAACCTTGTAGGCTCTAGTGACCTCAAGTCCCAACTTTTCCATCACATCTTTGGGCATCAAGTTGTGAGAGGCACCTGAATCCAACATATCGTTGTGTAAGATCGAGTCGTGGATATTCATGCTAATGTAGAAAGGGGGAACAACACTGTTATCGGTTTGACCATCAACTTCAGGGCCAAACAGGAGCTTAAGTTGATCATCAGTAATATTTATTTTGTCTGTGTGATTGGTTGATCTGACATTCAGGGCCTTCATACCTATCTCTGGTTTGATGTTTAATGCTTTAATCACCTAGGCTATGTAAGTGTTCTTGCTCATCAACTTGGAAAGGGGAATGGGAATATTCAATTTAGCTAGTTCCCCTTCAAGAATAAAAGTAGTGGAAGCTTTTCTTAGGCTCTGCATTTCTGGTTTATCCATCAGAGTCCTCTGGGAAGAAGTAATTGGATGACTAGTCGATGAAACCTCAGTCTGATTGATCTTTGTAAAATTTCAGGGTTTCTTTTTGCAAGAGATTCGACATTATTCCTCTCAAGGATTTTCTTGGGAGAAGTTTTTGAGGTTTTATTGGTCTCGACTATTCTCTTCATTTCAGTAGCCTTCTTTGGAGGATTGTCATTTTTCCTCTTGCTTCTCAAGTTATATTGCCTACGGACCTCCATTATAGCATTTTCAAAGGCTTGTTGTTTTATTTCCTCTACTTCCTCATTTACCTCTATTTGTGAAAGGAGAAAGAGCTCCTGCTCTTCCTAAGTGAGAAAAATGGATTCATCATCGTGGACACCCATGAGGCTTATATTAATGTCATCCAATCCTTCGATTATCTCCTCACCTTCATCGGGGTAATTTTCCTGAAGGGGTGGCCTGATCTATTGATCGACCCCCCTCTGTTCTCTTTGATCTCTAGGATCTCTTTGCCTAATCTGGGTGGGATTTATTATGAAGTTAGGATTTATGAATCTAAGGAGCAGCTTGGTTTTCCCTGGGTGGATTTATGTGAGCTATAGTAAGTATCTCCATCATTCTCTCCATAGCTCTGGCTAGGGAATCTAGTTTAGCATCTAAAGAGGAAGTGGAAGGATCTTCCTTAATCGTGACCCTTCTTTTTGTTCTCTGCCTGGATATTCTATCTAAAATATTTTCTTCCACGCTTATGACACTTTTCTGCATGTCTTCTAGAGTTGCAAGATTTATTTCCCTTAGTTGAGATGACATATTAGCGTCAAATCCATCGAGGAATTTTATTAATGACAAACCTTGAGGTGGTTTGATATCAGCTGGAATTGCATTGTAAATATTGTTGAAGCAAGTTTAGTAATCTTTCACTGTCTCTCCTTAGTTCCTTATGATATTCTCATATTTTGATAGGATCTAGAGAGGATTTTTCTTTACCTCCCATATATCAAGAAAACTTCGTTGGAAAGAAGCAAATTCCACTACCGTAGCAGGACGTAAAGCTTTGAACCATTTTTTAACATCCCTAGTCAGAATTTGTGCAAAACGTCTCATCTGGACATCTGCCTCATTGACTTCCTACAAATCAAAATAATCATTCATCTTATCAACATGTTGTTGTGCATTAACAGGAACAGTAACATCAAACTGAGGAAGTCTCATTTGATAGTCCTGAGGCATGGCGTGTAAAGGAGCGACCAACACTAATGGAGCATATCTTGCTACCATGATTGGTGGAGGAGGCTAAACAACAACTTGTGTGATTGGAGGGGAAGTGACAAAAGATGTGGAAGATGAAGGGATGGAAGGAAGGACATGAGTTGGTTTAGGTTTAATAGAAGCTGCAGCAATAGTCAAGGTAGAAAGTTCGACTTACTGTTGGAAGTGAGCTTTGTCTAAGGCTTGATCAATATTTCACTACTAGATCTTCTAACTTGGCAAATTCCTGAAGAAATCGTTGATCAACGTCTGCCATGGGAGAAAGTATTTCATGGGTCCTGGGTTGTAGGACAGTTTGATCTAAAAATATTTCACTTACAAAGATGTCAAATTTTGTTCTAAAAAGGCTTTGTTCAAAAGATATGTCAAACTCGAGATCCTGAAGGGAAACAAGCTTCTCTGGGAGAGAAGGGGACCTATGAAGAGGACTGTGACTCTCAGAACCCTCTACAACATTTTTCTTTCTGAGTAATTTTTCAGGATCGTCTATTGTTGTTGCACGTTCTAGATTTGGATGAGATATAGTGAAAACTCTTTTAGGAGCCAGAATTTTAATGTTTTGAGAAAAAATTTAAACTAATTATATACAAACTTTAACAACCTCTGAACATTATCTCTTTATAAGTTTAGATTTTATGATTCGTTCAGAAATCATAGGATAGAAAGTCCAGTTCCCCAATATGGTCGCCACTATGTTATCCCTTTGTAAATTCCCAAAGGTTGTTGGGAGGTAGAAGAAATTTATCAAATGTAACTTTGTCCAACCACTTCAAAACTGGGATCTATCCCTACCAGTTTCAGAGAGGGATCTCTCTGTGAGATTTAACTATGTTTTAGATTTCAGATATTAGGCTAATTAAATAAATAAGACTGTGTTGTTTGTTTTATAAAATGGCTAAAATATTGCTTACGCATCCATTGGGCTATGGGGTCTATTTTATAAAGTTTGAGACCAAAGAACAAATTTTATAAGGTCTTTTCATAGGGAAGGATAATGCAACTGTTGAATCCTTTAGAGTAAAATGATGGATAGCAGAAAAGATGAGATAATCAGTTAAAATAAAGAACCATTTAAGAATTTCTTTATCATAACATCAGAAAACAAAAACTTAGATCTTTAAAAGCCAGAAACAGAGTATACAAAGATAAATTCTGCAACTTCAACTTCTTTTAAATGATCAGATATAGAAAACATAAATGATTACAAAAACAGAAAAATCATTCAAGGAAGAGGAGTAAACAACACCAACAGTTAACACGCAAGAATCCTCTGAAACATCCTTTTTATTACTGGTAGATCTCTTGAGAAAGATTACAATTCTTACAGCTTGCTTGGGCGTAAAGATCAACCCTCAATACTTTGAATTTTTAATTATATATAGAAAAGATTACAATCGATCCTGTCATTAATGATCAGGACATGGAAAAATCCAAAGCTAACTAACTAGATAACAAAATAAAAAATTGTATGAATTGCTAATGATATGTCATATTCTTTATGTTGATTTTGGGGAATGTTGTTGGCGAGTCGTCAACTTGACTGGGACTATTCTGCGCGTTGACTTGGATTGCACACCTCATCACTCACTCGATCAGAGTGCACAAATCCATCCATCTCTTTTGACTAGGAATGGTGACTTTCAGTAACCTTCTATAAACTTTGTCCATCTCTGTATATTTGGTGAAAGTTGGCTTGGTGATGAAAATATACTTGATTTCATGTTGGATACTGAGATCCAATTGCAGACTCTCTAAAAATTCCTTGTTGGTTATGCTACCCTATATTCCTGAAAACTTGGAGCTATCCTTTTCCACCATGGAAATCTTTTGCTTGTAGTCGAACAAAGTCACCAGCTTGTCATTTAAAACCAATAAGCTGGGAAGGCCTTTCTTTTGCAAAGAATCAATCTTGTTGAAGAATATTTGAACTCTAATATCCATGTTCTGGTATCTTTCCTCCAATTGCAACATTAATCCTCTTTTGGTCAGAACTTTCTTAACTTCAAGGATAGTCTCAGTCCTATCCTCAATTTCTAGACTTTCCAGGTCCTCCTTAGTTTTTGAATTTAGAAACCTGATGATTTCATTTTCCTCTGTGGGCATCTCCCCCAACTCTCCCTTTGTCCTACCAATGGCATGCCTACTTCTTAACACCAATTCATGTTGCTCGAACATGATCTGTACAAGTGGCCAAATTTTCTCCATTGATTTTGAGATATCCATCCAAATGTTCTCTTTAGCTTATGCTAGTGTTTTGCCCACAACTGTTTTCTTTTGCAGCTGCTATATTTTCTGATTAATTTTTTCTGATGTGTGCCTCTCAGTATTTTAACTTGTTTGGAAAGAGGATTTAAGTTTCTGGAGATTCTCTATTTCGTGATGCAATTTTTTAATTTCTGCTCCTTGTAAGGTCATCTCCTCCATTGACTTTGCTAGAGCTTCAGATGTCCCCATAACTGTCACTAGGGAAACTGATGGAAGTTATGTTGTGGAAGTTGTTGATGTTGTCGTTGTGCTAACTCTTGTGAGGGTAACTGCACTCATTGGAATGACTTCCATGGGCTCTTTCTGTTCCTTTTCTTTTACCATCCTTTCCAACTCTTCCTCCATCTCCTTGATCTGAGTGTTTTGTTCCATGATTAACTTTAGCATTTATTCTTTTTGGCCGTTTGTCTCAGCCACCTCTTTGGCCTATGATTCTTCAGTAGCTGACAATTTTAATTGTTTCCTCAAGGATGTTATGCAACATTCTTTTTCTTTAGCAGTTCTTCAGCTACTTTCACATTGGAGGGGTCGTACCCAATTTTAAGCACCAACTGTTCTAAACAGTTGATCCTATTGTCTTTTGCAAAAGATGACACTTTCTCTAGATTTAATTGAGTTTGAATATTATTTAGGGAAACCTACAACTTTGCAACAGTTGTGGAAGTGTTTTCCAATGTTGAGAAAACCATTTCTCTAGTCTGCCTATGTAAATATATCTAATCAGCTGGATGTACTTCCTTGGTGACAAATTCAAATGTTGACCTTTTGTAATCAGTGATTTCCTTTGGATGGGGCACTTGTGCCTGCAAAAATGCGATGTGCATTCTCCCTTTTTCTGTATCAAAATCATAGAGCAACCTATGTTGTGTTGTGGATGTTTTCTTCCAGAATTGAGCATAGGTGTTGCTGCTCAACATCTCATTCTTCTTCTTAATCAAATCATATTTTTCAAAAATAATCAGTCTTGCATACCCTTGATATGGCTGGGAAGTGAAAGTGGTATATGTCTTCTTCTTTGAAGAGGAAGTAGATATCATCTGTTGACTGCTTGAGAAAAATGGTGAGTGTTCTCCCTTGACTATTGTGGTGGACTGGGTCTCTTCTTCTCCTGACCTGTCAGTTGTATGACTGGTTTTAGGCCTTTTCTTGTAAACCTAGAAATCTTCTACTGACACTTCAGTGACTGAAGGGGAGACATCCTTTCTGGGTATTTTCTCCTTGGGTATCTGAGGTGTAGTGGTTTTTGAAATAATGGTTGGAGGAGGTTGCGGTTTTGTGTCTTCCAGATTTTTTACCTCTCACTCTGTCTGGTTCATAATCTTCTCAATTTCTGGTTTGGGAACATGAGCGTATGGAGAGATTTTATTCCTTAATCTTGTTTTTGCTATAATCCCACATGGATCATAGTGCCAAGGAAAACTAGTGCTAAACTTCATCTCCTTCAAAAAATTATTGACCATTTCCCCTCCAGCTCGGTTGTTACAGATGAATGGTCCTATCTGTCCTTTGATCCTCAATTGTTCTTTCTTCTTGAAGGTTACAAAAAGAATATCATATGAGTTAATCATTTGGCTAATATATTCCAAGGCAAATATCCGCACGGGAAAATATCTAGGCAGTTTGTAAGGGGCCAGCTCGCATCTATAAATTCTAATCTTTGTGTGGTTCTTGTATAGGTACCAGTCTCTGGTCTTGGATAGGTCTAAGAGATGTAAAATCCATTGGATTTCTTCATTTATCCTTGGTTCTTGTCTATCGCTGAGCATGTTGACCACGAGATGGTAGAACTGATCTATGAACTGATTGCAAGTGAATTCTGGTGAATTCCTTCTCAACAGTGACGTCTAGGATGTGACCAGTTGTGGTTTTCCATTCTTATCTAGCTTCTGCATGGAGAACAAGAACTTGTCTGTTTGAAAAAATACGAAAAAATACGCCAGTATTGAATAATACTGGAAAATGCCTTCTGTGGGGAACTTGAATAGTTGTTCATGAGTATTCTCAGCTAGAAAACTGTTGTAGTCAAACTGCATGGTGGATCTTTCCTCAGTAGAGAAAATAGATAGATAACCCAATATTTCCTCATCTACCCACTCATCCGAGTAGTATCCAAGTAGGTTGAAAAGGGAGGAGATAATTTGATTTCCTTTTACTGAGAAAATCGATGATTGATAGGGGGGATTTGCTTTGGGTAATGGGGCACTCTCAGGGAAGAAAAGTTCAAAAATATGCACTCTCTGGGGAAAAGAAAATTGTTTATACATTTTGGTTAGGATATCAATGGTAAAAGGAGAGAAGGATTCATCTCTGGTTATTTGCAACATCTGGTCAATGGCTTCGGGTGTGATAGTGAACAGGGTCTCTCTGGAGGATGAAATAATAGCTCTCTGATCAGGAAGATAGTGCACCTGGCACTTGAGGGAGAACTCGGGGAAATGGTGAATTTGGGGAAACATATATAGTGGGATATTGGACTCCTAGAGTCCAATCTCGTCACTCTAGTCTAAGAAAGTGTCTATGAACCACAAATGTAATTTAGAAAAATCAAATTTTCATCTGGGTTCTGAGATCAAGTAGTATTTTTCATCCAGAGGAATCCGGTCAAGGTCGACGGGTGGCAGGAGGAATGGATTTTCCTTGGCCTCTGAATGTTTATACTTTCATGCCATCAATTCAGTTGGTACCTGTAATTTGAAACAAAAACGTTCACTAGTTATTGGCTTTAGCTCGGTCACTGATAGGAAATGGCGGGGGACAAGAGATTTGGTTTATTGAACATATGCACAGTGCGATAATGGTGGCGATGGGATTAAATTGGGAGAATGGGTATATGTTGGGCATGGGGGACAAATCAGCGGGCTTAATGGATATCTTTAGCGGCATTTAAGGGCCAATGGATATCTCGAGGATGAGGTGGAAATAAAAGGTTGGGTGACAGGTGTGTGAGAATGATGTGGAAGGAAATGATTGGATGATAAGTGAATGGGATATGACATGTGACGGGTGAGTGGTGGAGAATATGCTAGTAGAGTGATGAGACATGACTTATAGGAGGTGGTAGTGGAGTGTGACATCAGGGGATGATGGTGGTAGTGGAGTGTGATGTCATGAGATGGCGGTGGTATGAGAAGTTGCTATGGTGGTTTACTTGCAGGGGGGTAGGTGGTAACCAGTTTGGAGCAAGGGGGGTCCGAGTTAAGACAATGATGACATGTTAGGATGGGGCCCTACGGGGAATACCACCAACTCAACCCCCCCCGCCCCCACCATTATAGGGAGAATGGTCGAGGGGGTTCGATATTACTTTTCGGTCTTTGATCTGAGCGTTGTTTTCTCGGTCGTAGATCTCAGCGCACTCTTTGATCCTGGGGCGTGAATCATATTTCACTACAAAGACTTAGGATAGCATGGATTTGTGGTTTTTTTGCGCCATTTTCTTTCATTATGCCACCAAGGGGTTAGAACACAACCTTCGAACATCAAAATAATGAATCTCATCCAACATCATGCTTTTTTTATTGAAGGAAATCCATATAACCGATGTTCTAACCTATTCACCTAACACATTTAACCCAAATTAGATTGTTGGGCTAAAAATTACTCTATCCTAGGGCTATTTGATTAAGTTTAAACAATTTGATCAAATTTATTCACTAACTAACCTATCTGCTTGGCTAAGATTAAATAGTTTAGCCAAGATTTATTCACTAATCCTATCAACATAAATTAAAAAATACTTGACCATGGTTAAACTGTATAGATCAAGTCATTATTGTTGCATGGGGCCTTATCCAATTTTCTTTTATGCCCTCTTTTATTCTTTTCTTTTCTTTCTTTTTTCTTTTCTTTCATTTTTCTTTTCTTACTTTTCTTTTCTTTCTTTTTTCTTTTCTTTCTGAAAATAATTTGCAAAAATGAAATATTATTTACAACCAAATTACATCAAGAGTAAAAATTTCCAGTCACCAGATGATCCTATGAAACTTAGGGTTATAATAGGAGTGATGTAACTTATTGATGTCACGTCTTGACATGGCATGAGACAATTTCCTCTTGACACATGTCATCATCTGATTATTCCATGTGTACTTGCTGACGTGGTAGTGTGACGTGGTCTGCCACATGTCCTTGCTGACGTGGTCTGCCACATATTCTTGCTAACATGGTCTACAACACTTCCTTGCTGACATGGTCTACTGATGTAGATCTCCCACACGTCCTTTCTGATGTGGTCTGCTGACGTGGTTCGGCCATATGTCTTCTTGAATTGGACAGTTGAGGCTTACTTCGGATGATCCGACGGTCAAGAATTTATTTTGGCTCTCTGGGTCTCCGAGCTTCAGGAATTTCAAATATCAAACTGAATTCTTGAAATGATATTTTTCGAGAGCGTAACCTCCTCACATCCTTAGACCTGAAATGAATGATGGTCATTTGATCAGGATCTTAGATCAACGACTCAATCTTTTTAGTGATGCAAGTTTTCCTTGGATTAAATACAACGACTCTCTTTCTTCGCTTATCCGATCCTTCCTTTTAGTTCAATGTGATGGCTGACAAAAATTCAGGTGATCGAGATCTCAGATATCAGTCCTCGCTTATCCTGTCATTCCACTTAAGGTGATCTGAAGGCTGATGGGTATTCGGGTGATCGAGATATTAGATATCATCCCTTGCTTATCCTATCCTTCCACTTTATAATGATATGATGACTGACAGTTATTCAGATAATCAAGAACTCAACCTTTCTGCTTATCCTGTTCTTCCACTTACTTTTAATCCGACGACTAATGATATTTCAGATAAACAAGATCTCAAATCTTTCTTCTTATCCTGTCCTTCCACTCAAAAGTGATTACGCATCTGACGGTCACAACTCAATCCGACTTAATCTGATCATTTTTCAGATCAACCACAGTCATCGATATTTGAGTCTATGAGATCTAATGATCTAGACCAATTACGGGATTGGAACTAGCGAGTTGTTTAATTCTCCTTCCAATCTATGCAATCGATCCCTATCATTGATATGACTTGCAAATACGATAGTAACGATCCTCCAACGGTCCTCAATCCCATGGTCACTCATATGACCTATGTCCATTATATGAGATGATCAACATTGTAAATTTCTTAATCGGACGACTGTTGAGGCTTCTCACCTTTTCCTGTGCATTAGTCGACTTCTCAGTCTTTCCATCGATCGGACGATATTTCTAGAATGTGCTCTTCATTCACTAACTCTCTTGAGATTTAATAATTGTTTGTGAATTATTTTATGCACTGATAGTCAGACACTAATTCTCTTGAGCTTTGATCATAGGAACATTGTTGATCCTATCGTTATCAACAATAATCATGAATTTCTTTCAACTTTAAGGTGATGTTCTTCTGTCGATCTTTAGTATAATTTTCCTCCTGATATTAACCTTGTTTCTCTACTTATTGTTTGACATTATGTTTCCATCATTGACCCTTCATTACACATGGAAAGACATTATTGGCCATGTTGACACTAATGCCAACTGTATAACTGATCATGTGTCACACACCCACTACAACAACTTAGATTTTTCGTCTTTTTCTTCGAGGAACAGAATCCTTGAGGCTTATATGGGGCCTAGCGTAGACCCTCTCTTCCCTTATCCTCATCCAAATGACCACAAGTTGGCCTTAGCGCAATATCCTTTCACAAATCACGAGTCAGGAATCAAGACTCTTGACTCCCCTTTCTCCAAACATCGATACCCGAGATACTATACGGGTATGTCTCCCTCCTCACTAACTCATACTACATGTAACCATAGGCTAGGCCAAACACTAGCACCACTCACAACCTCACCAGTTGAGGTGTTGAGCTCCCATGCTCCTCCTTTCCGAATCCTCGAGACGCGAGAGGTTAATGTTGCGCAGACTCTGCCAAAGCGACGCACACATGCCACTTGTCAAATCCGCTATACTCTGCTCATGAGTTGTGTCGTCACCGCCCGTCGCATGAGACCTCATCTCTTGGCATTTTGCAGCCTTAGCGATCAAGGTGCAGCTTCTTCATCCTGTGAAACCTCAAGCCACAATAAGTCAATAGTGGGTTGATTCTTTCCCAGTGTGACATGTATCCACCACCGATCACCTGCTTCCTAGACTAAATACTAGTGCTACTCACATATCATGACTTCGCAAGTTGGAGTGTTGAGCCCTTATGCTCCTCTGTGAGTTCTCGAGATATGATAAGTCAACAATGGGTTGAATCCTTCCCAGGCAACATGTGTCCATCACCTGTCACCCATTCCCACCTTTCTCTGGATGCTTGTTGTTATGCCACCTGTCAACCACACGGTCCCCACTTACGGATGGGTCACGTGTTTGCAAGAGCCCTTGGTGCTCGACACTTCACGACTTCTACAATCGAACATAAAATCCCTCAAGTTCTGAACCCCCGATAGGCGATAACCATGAAAGTTTTGATCCAACGGTTCTCCCGTGCCTTGGATCCAACGGTCATGATCACGTCGCGATCTCGTGAATCGTGAGTTCATGCAGCCCTACCCTTGACCACACCAAGTTGTGAGTCAGTGAAATGCTACTCTCCTTCCTATACAAAGGCTAAGATCGACGGTCATTAGTGCTCCGTCAGATCCTTGGATCTATGGTCTTGGGTCCCATTGCTACTTGTGAAGGATGAAAGGGGCGAGGTGTTAACGCCTGTGCTCCTTCTATAGATCCATCGGTCTTGATAGATCTAGGATATTCCCAAAAGGATTATGACCGTTCGTCTACCAAATGATAGGGTATTCTCTCTTTCTATAATTGGGATTGCTATCCGTTCTGATCTTGAATCACAAAATTCAACTTTTCGGGGCTTTGAACTCCCACGACTCCGAGACCTCAGAGAGCTATCCTTCCTTGCATAAGGTTTCTAGACCCGGATCGCATGAACCTTCAGACAGTTCTTGGGCAATCATCCCTAATCTCAGTCGAGTCTCTAGGTAAAGGTTAGACATGGTTCCAAGGTTTATAGGGTAATCCCTGAAGAAGAGTACTCTCGAGGGTCTTTCCTGGAACATTACGAGAGTCGAGCAAACAAGACAATTCTTGGTGGAGATAACTCATGCTCCAAACTTAATCATTTGTACAGAAACCAACAATAACATATAAGCATACACATGCATCCATTAGTTCCAGTTTAAAACACCAGGCAATCATTCCACACAAAAATTATTATGGGCATATAAACATAAGCATGTATTCGCAATATTCAATTCGAAATACAAGGTATAAAACACTTATAAAATCTACCAAGCATGATGCAACTGTTGAGAAGGGTGCTCATTTCCACCCAACCATAGGCTTAGTGACTCCAAACGGATTTACCACTAGCCACCCCCGAGCTAGACCACGATGCTTTGAGGTTCAGTCTCCTACTTCCAGCTCAACAGAAATCAAGGACAAAGGTTACTCTCATTCTCTTGATACAGGAAAACAATCCAGTATGAAGGTTACTCTCCTTCTCCTAGTATTCAGAACTCCCTGCATTTCCAGGGTTTCTTCATTTCTCTTCTGCGATCCCTCATCACATGCGTTGCTCTCCCCCTTACCACATTTCCTCTCTTGCCAATTTCTATCTGCAAGGTTGTGTGTGGCACGAATTCCACCATCCATGGTCAGGTCTGAGGGTTGTTACGGATGGGTGGTTCACCCCCATCCCCTCATTAACTCTTGAGGAGCCTCCCCACCTACCAATATGATGGGAAATCCATTCCAAGATCAGAGAGCTGCTTTAGTTTGTGAGCAAGTATAAACCAGTACAATACTAGCTCGGTGGAAGTTAACGTAACCATTCCAGGTCCCTTCCACTACCTCTCATTAGCCATCATGGTCTCTTTTAGCACAATCCCCTCTCAGTAGTCATGCAACACATATTCATTATATAATTTACATTCATCGACCTTTTATGCAAAGTTTTGTCAAATCAAACATTCACATCTTTGAGTTTTCCATAGTTCTTGGCCAACATAGTTATTTTTACAGACTGGGGGAAACAGGGTGTTACAATTCCCTCCCGCTTAAAGGAACATCTTCCTCGATGTTCTATCTATCAATATGAAGTGTATGTTTAGAAGTAAACAAAATCGTATATGCCTGTTTCATGGCATCTTCCATTTCCCACGTATCCTCATCTGGGCCAAAATGTTTCCACTGCACCTTGACCTGTGCAATGGTTCGGTTCCTGAGTGGAGTTTCCTTTCTATCCAGTATGCATTGAGGTTCTGGCAATAATTCTCCCTCCGGTTCAACCTAGATCACAGATCAGTCAATTATATGATTAGAAACATGTACATATCTCTTCAATAATGAAACATGGAAAACATTATGTGCTTTTACTATGGGAGGAAGTGCTAGCCTATAGGCTACAAGTCCCACTCTATCTAGAACTTCAAAGGGTCCACAATATCGAGGTGCCAACTTGGCACAAGATCCCATCCTCAGGGAACTCTTCCTGGGCCTAACTCAGAGATATATGTGGTCTCCCATCTTGAATTCCCTCAGAGTTCTCTTTCGATCGGCGTAATGTTTTTGTCTGTTTTGAGCGACCTTTAGATTTTGTTTTATCTAAGTCACTTTTTGTTCCATTTCTTTCAACATGTTGGGTCCAATAGTATCTCTGTTCATGGGATTACTCCAACTGACTGGAGTATTGCATGGTCTACCATAGAGGACTTTGAAAGGGCTCATCTTCAAGGATTCTTGGTAGCCATTGTTGTAGGCGAATTCCACTAGTGGAAGGAAATATTCCCAATTCTTGGGTTGATGCATTACCTGAATTCTTAGCATGTATTCCAATATGGGGTTCACTCTTTTCATCTTTCCATCGATTTGAGGATGATAGGCAGTGCTAAACAATAATTTGGTCTCTATACCAGCCATATAGGACTTCCAAAAGTTGGAAGTAAATTTCATGTCTCTGTCAGACACGATCTCTTTAGGCATACCATGTAGTCTGAATATCTCCTTCATGAATATGCTAGCGATATCTATTGCCTTGCAAGTCGATTTGACGGGGATAAAATGGGCATACTTGCTCAATTTATCCACCACTGCCATGATGGCATCATTCTGTTTGGTCGATGTTGGTAATCCGGTGATGAAGTCCATGGAAATGGTTTCCCACTTCCATTCCGGGATTTGTAGAGGTTGTAATAATCCTGCTGGGTGTCGGTGTTTTGCTTTAACCTATTGGAATTCTATGCATTTGGCTAAGTACTCAGCTATGTCTTTCTTCAATACAGGCCAATAGAATAGTTTTCTGGTGGCTGTGATCATCTTCTGGTATCCAAGATGACCAGTATATGGTCTTTTATGTACTTCATCCATTATGAACCTCTTCAAGTCATCACATTATGGAATATTCAATTTGTTTTTGTAAGTTAGCAGACCTCCATCTATCATCTGGTAGCCTTCATACTTTATTCCTGTGGGTTCTTTCTCTAGGTACGAGGTCACGTTCTGGAAGAATGTATCTGTTTCTTATGCATTCCTGACTCTTTCCTTGACATTTGTCTCGCAGGTGCTCACCACTGCCAGATGAATTGTTTTCATACTTCTGCTAAGGGCATCGACCACCTTATTTTCCTTTCCCTTGATACATTTGATTTCGAAATCAAACTCACTAAGAAGGGCCATCCACCTAGGTTCTCTAGCATTGAGTTTTGGTTGGTCAAATAAATATCGCAATCAACAGTGGTCTGTCATAAGTACAAATTTTCTTCCCAGGAGGTAATGCCTCCACATTTTTAAGGTGTGCACTATGGCGGCCAATTCTAGATCATGGGTCACATAGTTGACTTCATGCTCATTCAATTTTCAGGATTCATAGCAGACTACACTTCCTCCTTGCATAAGGACTCCTCCGAGCCCTTCCTTACAGACATCTATGCACACGAGGAAGTCAACTTCGGGATCAACAATCTTCAACACGGGTGTGTGGGTCAGTAAATGTTTTAGGGATTGAAATCTTTCTTCACATTCTTGTATCCACGTGAATTTAGCTCCCTTCTTCTGGAGGGAAGTGATTGGACAACCAATCTTGGAGAATCCTTTTATAAATCTCCTATAGTATCCTGCTAAGCCCATAAAGGATCTGATATCTGAAACGTCCTTTGGGGTAGGCCATTCTATGATAGACCTGATCTTGTTAGGGTCTACTGCTACTCCTTCTTT
>SNQJ01S0184220.1:4845-18841 GCA_010110895.2 Picea sitchensis | reverse complement strand
TGTCTTGCTTTGAGCATATATAAGCTCAGCTATTTCCTATTGTTAGGGGCACTTCTGAATCTCTTCTAAGTTCTGTACTTCTTCATACATTTGAATATACTATTCTTTTCTCTCTGCATTTCTCTGTCCTTCACAATTTATCAGTTCAGAGCAACCAACCAGCAAGGGGCAAGACCTAGGTACGTTTCCTAGCCTGTCCAATGATTTCCGAGTGTTTGAAATGGAAGCATTGGTCGCTGCAACAGAAAATTTTCATGATAATAACAAGCTTGGACAGGGTGGACTTGGCGCTGTATACAAGGTAACATAGCTTCTATTCCAGCACTTACAGAGTCTTAAGTTATATTCCAGTACTTATAGTAGCTGGCACCTTTAAAAAGTGTTATAGATTGATAGCTCCAATTGTTGGTGTACATAAGCCATTTAGTTAAGTTTACTTAATGATCTAATCGCGTTAGAGATTGATAGCTTCAATTATAGATTGATAGCTCCAATTGTTGGTGTAAGGACACCATGTAATTAAGTTTACTTAAGTAATGTAATTAAGTTTGCTTAAGTAATTGTGTACATACACCATATAATTAAGTTTGCTTAGGTCAGTGATTTGCTTAAGTTTGCCTGCGACAGCCGCCGATGTTGAAGGAGAGAAAATCGTAATCCCTTTGGGGTTAGAGAAGCCGTCGCAGAGTTTTGTAGACAAATACCCTGAGTTGATGACGGTTTTTTTTTTTTTTTAATGTCCTTTGCTTAGCCTTGGCCTTGCGTGGCAGCATGGAGTTTTTACAGACAAATACCTTGAGTTGATTACGGCTTTTATTATTATTATTTTTAATGTCCTTTGCTTAGCCTTGGCCTTGGGTGGTAGTTTGGAGTTCTTATAAGGATTGATGGAATTGCTAGGTTGGGATTATTTGGTTTCTTTAAGAGTCTTGATCATATTTTCTGTTTGGAGTTTTCAGCTTTCACAGGTTTTATTGTTCTTTTAATGGTTGGTGGTGTTTACTTATATTGTTATTTTAATGGTTGCTCGTGTTTACTTATGTTTTAATCTTTTGTTCTGGTTTTCCACCATGATTTAGTTGCACCAATTTTTTTTAAACTTCTATGTAGTGGGTGTCTATGTTTGTTATTTTAGAGGGCCTTATTTATTTCAGAATTCATTACAATCAAGCCTCGTTTATTTCGGAATTCAACTATGTTCTTTAAGGTTACTTGGTCTTTTTTTCAGAGTTTTAGTCATACTTCCTAATTGAAGCTTTCAACCTTCCCAGGTTTCATGGTTGTCTATGTTTGTTATTCTAGAGCCTTTACAATCAAGCCTTGTTTATTTCAGAATTCAACTATGTTCTTTAAGGTTACTTGGTCCTTTCTTCAAAGTTTTAGTGATACTTCTTGATTGAAGCTTTCAACCTCAACAGGCTTCATGTTCTTGCCTTTCAATGTATCTTTGTGGGATCATCTATAATTTTAGCTCCAAGGTATTTAAGCATTGATGTTACTCCCTTCCAGGGGCCTTATTTTGGTACTTTGCCAGACTTCATCCTTTGAACATTTTGTATTCAGGTAGCTTAACAAACCTAGTAACAAGGACCGTTTTTGAAATTTAACTTTCTTAAATTGCATTTATAAGAAATATTGGTGTATATACACCATGTAATTAAATTTATTTAGGTTAGTGTTATGGCTACAGGGATTTGACTTATTACTGCTTGGTAGGTGAACTACCCAACCACCCATCTTGTAAATATTCATTAGAATAAATTTCATTTATCTGTTCTGCCATTTTTTCTATGAATGTTGTGTCGTTTATGTATGAATTGGAAGCTCGTGTATGATATGCTCCTTCTCATACTTTAAAGGACAATTAAGATGATAGCCTTGACAATTGGATTACAAATGTACTTTGATAGCTCCAAAGTAAATAAATACAAAAGTTAATTTTTAGGAGGACAAGTAAACTAATACAATCTTTACTCTTCACCCTCCCAGGGAACTACTTCACAGGGAAGCGAAATAGCTGTGAAAAAATTGTCTATAAATTCTAGGCAAGGAAAGGAAGAATTTCAAAATGAAGTTAAGTTGGTTGCCAAAGTTCATCATAGAAATCTTGTGAAGTTACTTGGATGTTGCGCAGAGGGATCAAAAAAGTTGATTGTTTATGAGTACTTACCCAATAACAGCCTTGATAAAATTCTATACGGTGAGGCACTTTCAATTTTTTGAGAGGAAATGAAACATTAATGCAATACCCAATTAAAAATGTTCCTTGAAATGTTTAGACTTTCTTAGGTCGGTTATAATAATTTAGTATCTTCCATGTTTGATACAGATCCAAATAAAAGAGGACACCTTGATTGGCAGAAGCGTTACAACATCATACTTGGAGTAACTCCTGGGCTTATGTATTTGCACGAGGATTCTCATCTGCGGATTATTCATCGGTAAAGCAAGCAACATTTTGTTGGACATGAAGTTCAATCCCAAGATAGCAGATTTCGGCATAGCAAGACTTATCGATGAAGATGAAAGTCATATTAGGACAAGACCTGCTGGAACTAAGTAACGGTTCAAAACTTACATCACTCAGATAAAAGTTTCTATTTTGACAAAACTTGGTTCTGAACTAGGTAATGGTTCAAAAATTACATAACTCGGTTATATTAATCTTCTTAGGGTTATACTATTGTTGTCAAGGCTGCAAAAGGATCGACATTAATATACTTGCACTAGTTTTATTGTAAGATGCAGGAGACCACAGTTTTATTTTCACGTATCTTTTAGTTTTTGATGGCCAAACATATTTACCAAGTGATTTGCAGAGGGTACATGGCACCAGAGTATGTTATGGAAGGTAAATTGTCTGTTAAAACTGATGTCTATAGCTTTGGGATTCTTCTTCTGGAACTTATGAGTGGAAGAAAATGGGTTGATTTTAATTTATCACCTGAAATGAAGATCCTTTTAGAATGGGTAAGATATTGTTTCCATTAAATTGCCAATTGACCAAATGGACGTTATCCTGGCCATGTCATTTAGTTTATCTGGAATGTTATGATACTAGGGCTCGATTTGGTATGAGTAGAGTAATATCTGGGCATAATGCTTATCTATTAACTTCTGCAATTCAAGAACAAAAACTACTGACTGATTTTATGAATACGTATATATCTGATCAATTTGAAGATCTGTTTTGATTATGAAGGTAAGGGGACTAAACGAAGGAGGAAATCTCGTGAGCATGATTGATCCAGTTATAATTGAAACTTGCAGTGATAAGGGGCAACAAGCCTTGAGATGCATCCATGTTGGATTGTTGTGTACACAAGCCAAAGAATCACTTCGTCCATCAATGTCTACAATCAATTTGATGCTTTCAACTGATCCTACCAAACCTGGTTTTGTGAACGACACCAAGTCCACCCCTATTTCTGGCGCTTCACAAGCTTACGCCCAAAATGATCCTCTTTCAACCCTATCGTCTTTTGTATCCCCTGCTTCAGCGCAAACTCCTATAGCAGGCCCTTCACGTAACTCTGCGACCCGATCTAACGCTGCTGTTTGACCCTCATTGCACTGAGGTAAAGAGAATTGGAATTTTTTAATCAATTTTGGACGGTTTTAAGATCTTTAATAGTTGAAGTGGTTATTAGTTATATTTAAGATCTTTTATCTTCCCATCAAAGATGGGAAGGTTAAAGGTTAGCCTCTCTGAGTTAAATATATATCCATAAATTTGTACAAAGTTTAAATTTCAATTACAACATTTATGGTTAATAATTAAACTTTGTATGTTTACAGTACACGTGGGCTTGAGAAGTTAAGATTTTGGAAAGCAAAGTTTTGGAGAACTCTCTGGACTTCAAAAAGGGAAAAATCTGGATATTTAGGTACATTTGTTTTCAAACCTGGATATTTAGTTTTAACTTATACATATGTGCTGGAATAGAGCCGTGGAAGATACCAACAAAACATCAACACGAGAGACATAGAGCATATCCTCCTCCCGGTTGATCTGAAAGAGCCTCTGTGATCCTGACGAGCTCCATTCTCCTCTGCTAATGTTGTCACAATTCTAATCTTTCATGCATTTAAACAATATGGTGATATTTCAAAACTCCCTAGGTATAAAGAAACTTGAAAGCAAGTCTATTATATAGAATTTAAATTGTGGAGTTAAGAGTGCTAAAACAAATGTCTGAACCCTGAAATTCTGTTTGTTTCTGATTTTGGTTCTCTTTCTAGAGTCTGATTTTGGTTCTCTTTCTAAAACACTGTTTTAACTTAGTGTTATAGTAGAGGATTCTTAATGAAACGCCCTCTCGAATCAATTCATCTTCCCAGATATTCTTAAAAAAAAACTTAGGAAATGATTCTCAAAGCTAAATTAAATATCATTCAAGTTTTGTTCAATATTTTCTGACGTCCCTTTGCCTCTGTCTATTTTGCCTATTGTATAGTTCATAGGCAAGTCGAGGAACAGACATCAATCAGTCGCGATGGGCAAATAATATTTACTTTGGAAGCATTGCTAACTGCTACGAAAAAATTTCATGATGATAACAAACTCGGACAGGGAGGGTTTGGCTCTGTCTACAAGGTAACATATGCTAAGAAAGCCTCTACTATTCTTTACAATCTCAAGTTCTAAGTTCTAGTACCAGCTTGAAAATATGTTGTAGGACGACAATTGAGAACTCTACAAAAATTTTATACAAAATTTTCATACTGATCTTTTGGCTGAATCTCTCAGGGAATTACCGTTGATGGATTACAAATTGCTGTGAAGAAGCTGTCCTTAATATCTAGACAAGGAAAGCGAGAATTTCTGAATGAAGTTGAATCCATTGGCCACAGTTCAACATAGAAATCTTGTGAACCTGATGGGCTGTTGCGCAGAGGGATCACAAAGATTGCTTGTCTATAATTACTTACCGAATAGTAGCCTCGATAAAATCCTCTTCGGTGAGTTACTTCCATTTTATTTTATTAAGGTATTTAATAAAGTCACACATTGCTTCAACGGACCTATTTCGGTTATGGTAATTAATGTGGATATAATACAGACCCAAACAAACATCTTGATTGGCAGAAGCGTTACGACATCATACTGGGAGTAGGTTGTGGACTTCTCTATCTTCACCAGGGTTCTCCAGTGCGGATTATTCATCGGGATATTAAGCAAGCAATATTTTGTTGGATGAAAAGCTGAATCCTAAGATATCAGATTTCGGTTTAGCAAGACTTTTTCCAGAAGACGAAGACGAAACTCACGTCAGCACAAGAGTTGCTGGAACTTTGTAAGATTTCAATAGTCATCGTTCTCACACAGTGTCCAAAGCTTTTAACAATTAGGAATGGATATGTTTTACTCTACGCTGATTTGATTTCAAAGTGAGAATTGATAGTATGGTAATATTTTTATGCCAATCTTTGTTTATGTGGATTTACATTGTCAGTAAACTTTTTTATTTTCTAGATTCCGGGACTAGGGTGTCCTTTGCATTTAAGTTTTATCTTAAAATTACTCAATTCTTCAACTTTCCCTCACATTGTAATTTCGATATGCAGCGGGTACATGGCACCAGAGTATGCTTTGCATGGCCAGTTATCTGTAAAAGCTGATGTCTATAGCTTTGGCATTCTTCTTCTGGAACTTCTCACAGGAAGAAAGAGCAATGATTATAATCTCTCACCTGAAATGCAGAAACTTTCAGAATGGGTGAGATACAGTTTCCGTCGCTATATCCAACTGAGCATATCTACGTTATCGAGACCATGTTGTTATGTATAAGAGCGGGGGTTTCACTGAACTCCTCGTCCTTTGACTTCAGTACTAATCCACAATAAAACTAAATTAAGGCCCATATAATCAAATTCACTACCCGTTGGGATGATGCAGGCATGGAGATTATACGAAGGAGGAAATTGTGTTCAGATGATTGATCGAGCAATAATTGAAACATGCGACGAAGATCAAGCTGTGAGATGCATTCATGTAGGTCTTTTATGTACACAAGCTGATTCATCACTCTGTCCACCAATGTCTACAGTCACTATGATGCTTTCAAGTGATTCTGTGACAGCGCTACCGGATCCCAGAAAGCCAGCTGATTTAGCGGTGAGTTCTGTTACGTCGAACACCCAGTTCACCAGTTCTGGCTCTGGGTTGCCACATGATTTTGCAACCAGATCAGCCCCTTCATCAATCACTGAATTCGTGCCCAGGTAATTTCTAATTCGGCATTACAATAATTGCTAATTCGTAGCCAGATGAGCAGCAAGCGTTGAGATGCATTCACGTTGGTCTTTTGTGTACACAAGAAGACTCATCACTTTGTCCACCAATGTCTACAGTCACTATAATGCTTTCGACTGATTCTGTCATAACGTTACCGGATCCTGCAAAGCCAGCCTTTCTTGAATTATCAGTTTGTTAAAGTATGACGTCAATACAATGAGCAGTATCTATGTAAACTGAGTCTGAAGGATAAATCTTGAGCATATATATATATCAGTCTGTGGTATTAATGAAGGTGTCAAATCCCATACAATACACATAAATATATAATATATATTATTGTGTATTGTAAATATTTATTATAATATACATGTTAGAATTGTGTATTGTACACATTTTTATTCATGGACTAAGTGAAATAAAAATCATACATAGATATAACATTGGCAAATGAAAATATATATTTAATTGTTAGAGTATTGAATAATTTTTTTTTTAAATATACAAAATTAAAATCACATTTATATTTTATTTGATGTTGTTTTAATTAAATAAAGTGTTAATGTTTAGTGAAGGTTGCATGTTGCATTTACGTTTAGTAAAGGTTGCATGTTGCATTTAGAAATTTGAAGCTTATTATTAATAGGAAGTGTATTGTAAATAATCTTCATTATTTAGGATATAACATTAAGTAAGAAAAATATATTTAATTGTTAGAGTATTGAATATTTTTTTTTGGTTAAATATAATAAAATTAAAATCACATTTATATTTTATTTGATGTTGTTTTAATTAAATAAAGTGTTAATGTTTAGTGAAGGTTGCATGTTGCATTTAGAAATTTGAAGCCTATTATTAATAGGAAGTGTATTGTAAATAATCTTCATTATTTAGGATGAAACATTTACATGTATATTACATTGTCAAAGATAAGTAGATTTATATGTACATTACATTGCCAAATCCTCTTCACAAGGGAATATGATGGTGGGTTAATATGAAAGAAATTTATGTTAGTTGTTGAAGTACACATACTACAATATGACTAATATGACTTATAAGATCAAGATGAAAAGATACATACACATATTACAAGATTACCAACAAGATCAAGATGATAAGATACATACACATACTACAAGATTACCAACAAGATCAAGATGATAAAATGTTAAAATCCCTTTATATATAAAGAGAGAATGAATGTTTGTTGAATAGGAAAAGTACCAATTCAATTTGGATAGACAAGCATGAAAGAAGGAAATAATATAAATGTGGTAATATTAGGCATTTTGCCAAAGAATGTATTGTAAAAAGAAAAGGACATTTTAAAACTACATACATAATACAATCAAGCTCGAGTCTATTGTTTCCAAAATTCAAAAATCAAATCAAGAGATTCATGCATGGCAACCCTTGTCTAAGAATTACTAAAAGAAGGGACATGTGTTTCCACATCATAACTTGTGCGACACTTTATTTAAAGCAATAAATAAAATAGAATGTTGGGCATGCATGAGTTGAAACTTTCAGTTCAGTAGAGATTTAGCACATGGGCTTTTGCATGATTGCGTTTTGTTTTATTTCATAATTAGATTAGTTTGATTTTATAAATAAGAGAGTCAACCTTTTAGAAGGGGAATTTGGGCCCTAAGACAATTTGAAAAGGATTGTAGCTTTGAATTATTGAAAGCTTAGTTCAAAAACACTTTTGGATTTAAGGGACATTTTGATTGAATATTTTTGTGTGATTGATGTTAGATAGTCGATTATTCTACTATTGGTTTGATGTCTCATATGCTTAATAAGAGTCTCTAGTCTATCGAGTTATCTTGTGTGATCAAGTGAATACTTCCTAGATTATTTTCAACACGTGCTTTGCATATGTTATTACTTTCTTGTAATCTTTGTTTTGTCATTTAATACATTGATTATTGTAGAATTATTTATGTAATTGATAGTGGATCGGATGACAATCTGTTATGTGATTCTTGGGAGTATTCCTGCAGCAATATCTTTCTATATAATTATTTCTTAGAAATACAAAGTTATGGGGTTATTTCCATCCATTGTTTATAAGAGTTATCGTTTGTGAGAAGAATTTTCCTCTTTCTGCATTTTATGTTTCTGGAAGGTTATCTTGCAGTAATACTTCACAATTGAATTAGTTCTTAGAGAATTGAAAATTGTGGGTTACTTTCATTGACTGTACTTGAGGGTTATCCTTTCATAACATACTTCTTCAAAATCTCTAGATTAGTTTTATTTCTAGCATTAATTATATAAATCATAAAAACATAAAAAGAATAGAAAGACACTTTTCACCGATTCATAAATCCCATTGAATAGTTGTTGAACCATAAGAGTCTAATTGGGCCTCTTTCTTGGGTTTAATCCCTACTGTAATATCCCTAGGCCGAACCCAATTGAAAATGTAAATGCAAATGCACTTAAGCTGATGAGTTGTTTGATATCATTTTTATATGCACCTTTCATGACATAGTGCACAGTAAAATTATGAAGTGTGCACATTCCAGGATACCGCGCGTAGCAACTTAAGTGCGCACGATTTTGAGGCCAGGAAGCCTTTGTGTATATGTTGTGTTTTATAGGTTGGTGAACCATTTTGTGATGATTAGGCTGGAGAGCCTAAACGTTAAAGGCCAATGCGTCTATTTTTGTATATGTCTCATGATTAATATAAAATACATAGCTGCACGTAGAATGACCATGATAAAATAGATGGGGGACTAAACTCCACTGGAAAGGGTGGGGGCTAAAAGTTAAAGAAAAGGAGCTAAGCTAGGGAGCTTAAGCCAAATATTATATTAATATTTCTTAAAGTATAAAGTATGGATACTTATTTTATCCTAAGTTCTAAAGATGGGGACAAGTGGGTCAAAGTAGCTCCCAACATGAAAAGTGTCAAGTTGGGGATATGCATACATATTGTTTGGACTTAGTTCATTTCCCATCATTCCTTCCATCATTTGGCCAGTGTTCCATGATCACTCACTCACTCAGTAAGCTATATTTTGTACCTTCCTATCACTGTACCTGAATTGTATACATAACCATACTTGTTTTGAGTAGCTGGTTAGCTTGGGAGCTAGACTGAAGAAGCGAGTTGTTAGGCTTGTGGGATATTGAAGAGGCGGGTTGTCAGGCCCGTGGTCAATTTCTCTCTGGGTGAGAGAATTGTTGGGAATTGTTTTCCTGAGGTGCTAAACTACAGCTACAGGGCTTTGAGACTTCCTGTCCGGCCTATTGTTGAAGCCCAGAAAGGAAGTGGGGTAGACAAAGGACCGTTGAATAGAGAAGGGGCACACTTCCTGGGGTGGGACATGCATGTGGGGAATGAGGGACTGTAGGTTGTTATTTTGAATAGGCACCTATGACAGAGTATTTCCTATTGTCTATGAGCCATTAGCTTGGTTAGGAATCCCTTTTACCCGGGTGGAGTTTAGTCCTAGCTCGGGGGTGATCCACTGCTGAGAGTGATGAACAATGTGGTCTAAGGCTATGAGGTTCGTGGAAGGTCTGCACGTAGTTGGTGATATTCTTACAAAGATAAGAGCCAATTATGTGATAAATTTACAAGCTACATTATTATTTACATATTCAATTTTATGGGTTTATCCTATGCGTGGTTATGACTGTTCGTATGTTTATGGGTATTTCCTGTATATCCTGCATGTTTATGGTTACTGCTATTTTAGTATGAATTTTTTCTTTTACATAATGTATTTATCTGTTTAGATTTTATTTATGAAGTTTCGCAAAGGTTCTATGTGTATATGTTTTAATTGCATGTAGTTCAAAAATTTTATGTGGCATAGCTCAGTTGGATGTTGGGTATGTTACAGTATGTTCCATAGAGAGAGTGAAATCATTCTCTCGTGTATCGTGGCCCGACCTGGGTGGTCGAGGACGTTACAACATGGTATTAGAGCTTCAATTTTCAACATTGAGCCTGGATGGGCAGAGCAAGTTGAGTTGAAGGGAAATTTCACAGATGATTGATTTCGAAGTGGCCAAATTTCGAGTCGCAAAGCGTCCATGGTAAAAAGTAACAACAATTGTGCAGAATTGGGAGAAAAACCTCAATTTCTGTTGTTAAATTCATGGGAAAATTGAGAAATTCGACCATGTGGTGAGATATTATTGATTCAATATCTGTTCTAGAAAATTCAGACCTAGAATGGGTCGAATTTGAAGTTACAGTGAAGCCATGACAGATGGAGCGAATTTAGTAATTAAAATTCTCAATTCGTGAATTGAGTTTGGAAAAACAAATCGTTCCAGAAATGTCAACCCATAATGATTTGTTGTTGTAGAGGTGGAATTGGTGTTATCAGGGTGAAATTGAGAAAATTTCATAGTTGCATAATGTCTATGGTAAATTGGGGAAAACGTTAAGCAAAAACCCCAATTTCTGCAACACAATTCACAAGGAATTGATGTGCATAAAAATGAACGTGTGCGGGTGGGCGCACTAAAAATGCATGATTCACAGTGAAAATCTTGTGATATGTAAAATTGGGCACTACGTAGAAAAATATTGGCGTGCTGGTGCACGCTAAATTTTGGTGCCGCACGGAAAAATATGGTGTGGGTGCACGCGCTAAATTTAGCATTGCGTGGTGTGCATACGCATAATAAGGTGTGCATGGTGTACACACACATAATAATGGCGCGTGTGGTATGCGCAGTATTGACAAAGCGCAAAGGAATTTGGTTGGTGCACTCGCAATGTGGGGATATGTTGTCGCACAATAGTTTACTTAATGGTGCACATAGAATGTTGGTGCGCAGTGGGGGTGTACTAAATGTTGGCATGATGCAACACGTAGAGTGAATTTTGCATAAAATATCACCACGTGATATAAAAATTGCGCACAACAAGTAACATTGAAAGAACCAAAACTGTGCGCGGTGGATATTGGCGCGCAACACAAAAGTAGTGCGCACAAGTTATTGGCACGACAAAGAAGTAATGCACAATGGTTATAGGTGCACATAGCACGATTTACCTTGCGGTGTTGTTGTGCATGGTAAATATGTGTGTATAGGTTGAAATTTTTGCGCAAGAAGTCGTTTGGATGGTGAACAACAACGAAAAACCAACGAATTTTCGTGACATTTTATACTGTTTGAACATCATCTTTTTGCAGCGCGTTTTTGAGGCCCTTAACAACGTTTTTAGGTACTCAAAAACCATGAGAACACTCTGTCTCTGCAGCTCAAATAAAAGAGCTCAAAGATATATTTCTAATGGTTTAAATTGTTCGTCAAATGGAGCTTTTATGAGAAAGTTACAACACAAATAGTGGAGGGTAAATTTTAAGACCCAACTAACTTAAAAAAGCCATAACTTTCTGCTCCGAAATCAGATTGAGGCATAGGAGCAATCAATGGAAATATATTGAACCATAAAATCCATTCCCAGAGCTCAATTAAATTTCTGGGCATGTTAAAAGTGTTTAACATGGAAAATAAGTTACATGTAGCATTCCAGACGAAAAAACACAAATTGGCCTAGAACTTCAACAGGCTGTAACTATCATCCAAGAACCCAGAAAAAGATGAAACTTGGAAAGAATGTCCATAATATGTATATGAAGAAACCCAATTGATATCCTACGAAAACTCTAATGGAGTAGGTGCATAAATGCATAATTACAGCGTAGAGTTGCGCCAAGTTGAAAAATGAACAGACAAATTAATGGAAAATTTTTAAATAGCCATACCTTTCTGCTCAAGACTCAGAATTGATCATGGGAGCAGGCATTGGAAAGGTCTCAGATAGTAGAATATAAATATTCACCGATAAAATTGATCTGGGCACTCAATTTTTCAGGAAATTAGAATAAATAATTATGATATATTATTGAACCAAAATGTTTCATATTTTTCATGAAATTGTTGAAACAATTAGCTTGACAAAGTTTTGTTGGCTGGACATTTTGCAGAGTTAACGACAAATAGATCAGATCATTATTAACATAGAGTCCAGAGTAATGGAAGAGGCACATAGAAATTACAACCAAGAAGATGAAATCAGAGGGATGGATGTCCATTTGGGCATTGAAGGAACAAACTCCAATGGACATGGAGAAGGAAGGGATGAAAACATGAATATGGTAGAGACCATTAAAAATTTGCAGAAGGATGTCCAAAGCCATAAAGCTGATAATTAAAGGCTTATGAGAGCTAAGGAGCCGTAGGATGACTTCAACATGAAGTTAATGTAGAGCTTGAACATAATATAAAAGAATTTGGATAAGGAGAGTGGCTCAAGCAAATCAGGAAGTCATAGGTCTCTTGATGAGAAAAGAAGAAAAATAAGTGTTAGTAGACATCACCATCACTCCCAGAGGCATTCCCATAAGAGAGAACACAACAACTCAAGTCCATCCCTTGTTAGGAAGCATAAGGGGTCTGGGGTGGATGAGCTACAAGGAGAAATGAACAAAATCAAACCTCCTACATTTGATGGTGAGCACAAGAAGGATGAATATGCAGAGACATGGCTGTTGGGCATGATAAAGTATTTTCAATTACATAATTATTATTCTCATGTAGAAGGTAGAATTGCCATCTATTAACTCAAGGGAAAGACATCCATGTGGTGGGATCAACTTGTGCAGGTGCAACACATTAATGAGAAAAGTGTTACTTGGAGGGAATTCAAGAAGTATTTTGAGAAGAAATACTTGACTAAGAGATACCATGACAAGAAAATGAAAGAGGTTTTTGAAATCAAGCTTGGGAGTATGACCATAGATGAATATGAAAGAAGGTTTTTAGAACTGTTGAAGTATGTCTCTTTCATCAAGGATGAGATAGTTAAGATTCAAAGGTATTTGAGTGGATTTCCATCATTCATCAGTGAAAAAATATAGTATGATGATCCCAAGACATTGGAGAAGAACAGAAGGTGAGCTAAATGCTTATATGATCAACAAAAAGCAAGGCCAACTTTCCAAAAATCTTGGGAAGACAACGAGAAATTCAAGATCGATCAGAGGAAGAAGGGGACTAAGCCACCATTCTTCAGAAATAATCCTTAGGGACAACCAACTTATAGAGAGCCCAGAGAGATTGAAATAGGGGGTCAAAGGCCAAGGCAACCACCTATTCATTGTTGGGGTTGTAAAGGAGATCATATGTTCAGAGATTTTTGTCAAAGAGGTGAGAAAGTGAGGATTGTTCACAATGTACAAGAAGATGAAACAATGGAGGACATGAACAGAAATGTACCAAGGACATATGCAGCCCTAGAAAACAAACAAGCAGAATATCAGTCACATATGATTGAACTGGAAGGTATGATCAACAACCAAACCATTGTTATTTTAATTGATTTAGGATCTATTCATAGTTATATAGATCCTAAGATGGTGGAAAGTTTGCATGTGCCAAGAAGCAAGCATGGAAAATCTTAGTTGGTGCATCTGGCTACTAGAGCCAAAATAAAAGTTATTGAAATGGTTAAGTCATGTCTTATGGACATGAATGGATGGAACACCAGAGCAGAGTTAAACATCTTTCCTTTAGGTTCTTATGAATGTCTAATTGGGATGGATTGGTTGGACCAACATCATGCTATCCTGGACTGTCATAACAAGGCATTTAATTTCTTGGATGAGGAAGGGAACCTAAGGAAAGTGCAGGGAATTCCCAGGGAAGTAACCATCAGAGAAATTTCAGCATTGCAGCTGAAGAATTGTTATAGAAAAGGGTGTCAAATATTTG
>SNQJ01S0184219.1:10536-29430 GCA_010110895.2 Picea sitchensis | reverse complement strand
GCTAGGATGGTTTCACTGGTTATATGACTACACCTAGCATTCAACCAACAGGTAAGTAGAGGTAGGTAGGCATTTGCATCCATTGTATATACCATTTGCATATCATGATTAGCATAGTTGTAGTTGCATTTTCATATTGTCTTGATTCATTATGTATATATGTATGCTCATAATCATATGTTAGACTAGATATGATTTTTATCATATATGGATAAAGGGGTGATATCACCACCCTAAGGATTACTGATATCTTTTGTTAAGATTTAACAGGAACATGTCATACCAGAGATGTTGAGGTTCTCATGCGCTCTACGGTGAGCACATGTACCTAAGTTGGAGCTAGATGTTATCCCCTAGCCTAGGGATAACTAAGGAGATCACATCTCGAGGCCACAGATCCTAGACATGGAGTACCGAGAGTCGAACGACTTGAACATGGCCTCAGAGGGCCCCTCTTTTCTTCAGTGCAGTCCATTTATCACCAACGACAATATCCATGCCACCAGCCTAGTCCTGAAGTAGTAGTGAGTCTTTCTCCATGAGGTAATGAGTCCAGGTATCATGGTATGTATCACTCTGATTTTTGAAGCACTTGAATATGTTATATTGAATCCTTCTTCATTTCATGACATTTTCTTGGAAATTATGCTCTTTTCCTCATTCATACCTGGAAGGGTGACATGGTTCCATAGTAAGTTGATTTCCCTTTAGGATGGGTTGCCACTGGGTGGGTCTGTGAAAAGTCATCGTCTTTTTCCTCCATTCTTACCACTTTCCATCTTTATTCCTATCATCTCCCCTATGCTTGTTTGGGCATTGGGATTGGATACACTAGGAAGGGTTGTACCTTACCTCGTGGAAAGAAGGGGATAAAGGCCTAGAGGGTAAAAGTAGTTGGAAAGAGTTAAAATCCAATGTTCAAACCTTTGAGATTCTTTTCCCAGGGATCCCTGTTACCCATTATGTTGGTCACCGTAGTGATCCTTTTACAGCATGTGTTCATGTTCCCAAAATAGCCTTCCTTCATGAGAAAATTGATTGGATTCCACTTCTAAAAAATCCTATTAAAGAAGATCGTCGCAGGTTGCACTATACGCAAGATGCGGCGATGCCTGATCACCACCCTTTGCCCTGAAAATGGTTTGCGACGTCTTCGTAGGATGTCCTATAGATGGGGTGCGACGATGCTAAAAGACTAAGAAAAGGTCGAGGTTCACGAAAGTTCTAGAAGGGGATATTCTAGAAAAAGAAGTGGCTTCCGAATAGATGGGATCTTACTCGCTTCTCTAATTTGGTGGGATAATCCTAATCTCTTTAACCATCTCTCTTTACCCTATATAAAGAGGGATTTCTCACGGAAAAGGCTAAGGTTAATGAAGGTTGAATAGGCTAAGAATTGTGTGAGGAATTGTACTTCAGTTCATGCTTGAGGGATTCATTTTAGTTCATCAAGTTATTGTGGATCTTCTTCATGCAAGTTTGGAGCAAGTGTGTGTGTTGGAGCAAAGGGTCATTGAAAGGGGACCTTGCAACATCAAGGTTGTTTGGTTGTATCTTCCACTTTTACTTAATATAAGCAGTGACATGTTTCTTTCCCATAAAACCATTCTTGTTTTATTGTAAGATTCCTTGATCACATACATAAGTTTTCATTGAATATACTATTTTTGTTTTCACTTTGGTTGGTTTGTGTTCCCTTACAAGTCTAATATCACAGGAGCACTGGAGTGGAGCAAAAACAACAAATATACAAGGAAGCGATATATAAATGTATGTCGCTCGTCTCTTGTTCATAGTAAATTCAATGATTAGAGCTTAGGGAAAGCGCCATGTCCTATCTTGTTTTGTTCTAGATCTAGGTGGGTATAGGGATATTAGTTTATGTCTGCATTTACCGATTAATCCAATAACAAAATTGGCAACCATACTGGGGATACAACTTGTTTTTGGTTTTTTGTTGTCCATTTTATTTTTGCCTACATCCTTTCATTTAAATCCAGTCTTTGAGTCTGTGGGTGATCCATCTGGACTCCCTGGGTCTGAAAGTTCATTTAGATTCTTTGTCCTTTGCCCAATTTTTCCTTATTTACAAATATCGCCGCACTATATCCCATATCCTGCCTGTATAAATTAGTGTGGAATTGCCACATTTTTTCCTATAGCTAGCCTGTAGTGGCCTCTTTTCGCCGCACTGTACCTTACTGCTGAGCTACGACGTTTCCTGTAGGATTTGTTTGTTTGGGAGTTTTTGTCTTCTATAACCTAGTTTTGCTTTGATCACCTGGGATTAACTTTTGGTGCTAGTATCTGACTGTTTTATGAGTTTAAGACTTGATGTTGAATGGTTTTCATGGATTTAAAGTCTTTCTTTGTCATTTTGCAAGTTTTTTACTTTTTGATTTTTGTCAACAAGGATATAATCTTTGAATCTAGATCTGAGTTCTTGATTGATAAAAATTCTTTAAGTTGATTAAAGTTTTGGATTGTTTTACATTTTCTGGATTGCTTATTGATTGGAAAGATATTTTCGTTTACGTTTGGCGAAACACTTTCTTGTCATCTTCATTTTTATCTTCATTGAAAGTTTGATTTGGGTATTTTGTTGAGTGTATATATTTTCTTTGATTACGTTTTCCCTTCTTCCTTATACCTCTGATTTGGTTTTGGAAAGGAAGAATTAAAGTCATCTATTCTTTTTAGTAATCGCTCATAAGAAAAAAAAATAGAATTCATTTTTTTTTTAAAGAGAGCAAATTGGGAAATTTGATACCTTATGATTGTTTGGAATTGTGTTCATTCAAGAAAAAGAAATTGCATTTCATAGCTTTCATGCCTCAAAAGAAAAACCTTCTCCCTATTGTAATTAGAGTTCATTGAACTGAAAGATTGCATCATTCATCTCTTCTTGAATATTATTGGGTCAAGGTCTCATATGACACTGGTTACATTTCCATCTCCCTTTTGAGTAAGCAACAACCTCTAGAATGCAACATAAATCTAAAATTTAATTAGTAACTTTTATTTTCTAGGGATATTTTACACCAACATTAGATAGGATAGCACTTTGGAATAGGTTGTGAGGTACACTCTCCAAAGCATCAAAACACACAATAGTATCTTGTGATAGGGAGAGTTCAAATCCAATTGCTACATTTTGTCCTGGGAAGCCCTTCTCACACAAGGGTCAAACCTGAGGTCGCATTGAGACTGGCAAAGTTACTCACCCTGCTTTGTTGGTCTTGGTGTAGATATTGCATGTATTATGGGAGTCGCTTGAAGGTATACCCACAATGATGAGTGGAATCCTTTCAAGTTGATTTCAGGCTAGATACCCTACCTTTGCGTGTGGATCAGACTGTCGACTATTTCCCCAGGCATCACTGTTGTAGTTGGTAACCTTAGTAGCCTATCTCTTTAGGGTCTTTACATGAGGTGATTGTGGAGGGGAAAGTCTTCATGGTACCTGGAATCGATGTTGGCCAAACTCACTCAGGATCCTTGGAGGGTATACCCATGATTATGTGTGGGAGCTTGCACTAGGGTGTAAGTCTGTTAAGTAGGTCGTCAATGTAGCATTTCCACCTGATTATCCCAACCCCTTATTGTCTTGATTTCACAACGTTGGATTTCATCATCAACTAGTGACTTCAAAATAAGAAGGTTTTGTTTTCTTGGTTTGATTCCTAGATTTTATTAGTGAGTGTTGTTTGTTTTCTCTAGTCGGCCATAGATTTATTTCGTTCTTTACTTAGATTGAGCAACATCGACCTTCTCCATTCATGTAGGATGCAAGGGTTACCCCCAAAAAATCCAGAAGATTACCAACCCTTGCCTCCTAACTCATCGGAAGGCTCTCCCGAGGGAGTGGTTGATCATGAAATTGCTTCGAAAGTTGGAAGAACGCACTCCTTGAAAGGATTTCAAATTATTTCGAATTCCTTAGAGGATTTTTGTCTCCCCATCAATATGCATTGAGTGTTATATGAAATCCATGTATGCTCCAGAAGAACTCATCTGGAGAAATAGTTGTTGATGAAAATTTTGAAGTAACTATCGGACATGGCGTAGGCCCTGGAGTAGAGAATCCCCCTCTTTCTAGTGAAGCATTTAGAACCCCACCTCGCACTGTGCTGGAGCTTTACGACAACTTATGGGCGAGTCCTAATTCACCTATTGTATCAAAACTTCCCAAAACCTCTGTTACCTACAAGGTACCTTTAGACCACTTTTATGGTACAACCAACAATATCACCGTCGTTCCAGACACACAGTCAGTTGGTCCTGGCTCAACCGTTTCTCTCCAGATGGCCCATTCTACTATGGTTCCACACACTACGACTATTCCTACTGGGAATGTGGTGGTTAATCAAGCTCCCATTGGAACACTACTTCCTTCCAGACCTATCCCATCACTTCCCCCTGGGTATCATGCTTTGAATACTTCCATCGTCATCCCTACCCAGAATTCGTCCGGAGGGAAAATATTTTTTGTTCCTTCTGGGTATAATGCTACTACTGTTTTTGTTTCCACACCTACCCAAAACCCTTCTAGAGGGCTGTATATCCCTCTTCGACCTTTGTTTGGAGGGGATAATTATCCTCGCCTTAGTGGCTCCAACCCAGCTGGGGGCACTGGTCCGTCTATCACTTTTGGTTTTCAGATTCCTTTCAGAGGACAAGCTTAGACTGGGGCACAACCACAAGTTGGGGGACAACCTCAATTTGGGGCACAACCTCAGGTTGGGTGGCAACCCCAAATTGGCGTACAACCTCAATATGGAGCCCAACCTCAATTTGGGGGGAAACCCCATGTTGGCACTCATAACCCGGTTTACAGGAAAACTACTCCTGTACCTTGGATTCTTCCTCTCCAAGGAAATTCACAACCATTTGGGGGGAAACATTCTCAAGTTAACTCTTTTGTACCTCCCAATATCGTCCAACTGTATCCAGGTTCCCTGAATCCTACTTGGGGTTCACACTTCCAATCGAATGTTCCTTCCCAAGGAAACATTCCAACTCAATCGAACCATGTTGGCTACATGCCTCAAAATTCTCCCCAAACGAATCTGTCAGGACTGTCTACTTACATGCAGACTTCTTACAGTCCTACTAGCATACCGACGAGACTTCCTCCCCAAAGTCACTAGTATCCTCAAGTGAATAGGCAGTTTCCTTTTCTATCCACTTTGGATTTACCTGATTTGTCTAGGATCTTGAATGATCCTATATTACATTCTCCCCATTGGCTCGTCATACCGACCAAATTTCCATCCAATATTCCCAAGTTTGACTGTCGACCGAGAGAAGATCCAAAAAGTCATGTTATGACTTTCCACCTTTGGTGTTTGTCCAAATCATTGATGGACAACTCCATTAGGTTACGAATATTCCAGCAAACTCTCACAGGTTCGGAAGCAAAGTGGTACATTGAATTACCGTGAGGCTTCTTTCATGACTTTAATACCCTAGCCATGGTTTTCCTCACGCATTACGAATTGCCAATTTGTGATGAGACAGGAACCAAAATTTTGAGTTCCTTTAAGCAATCTTCTGCCACTCATACTTCTGATCACATTCATGAGTGGAGAATAAGATGATGTTTGATCAAAATCAACCTTCATGATCAGTTATTGGATGAGTGGTTCACCAAATCACTCATTGGTAAAATCGCTCGTGATGTTTCCATTGGTGGAGTTGTCACTGAAGAGCAGGAAATTAGTCGTGCTCAATACCTAGATCTCATTTATTCGCAAACGGGCACACTTTAGGACTTGATCCCTGACGCTCCTCTCCCTTCTACCACTGCTACCTCAATAACCCCCGCAGCTTCTCATGCCGTTGATGGTGTGATTGGCACCTTTCATGCAGAAACTCAATCCACGCATGCCCCTCACACCAACCCCAAATCTAATGATTCTAATGTTCAATATGCTCCAACTCCTAATATTTCCACCGACAAAACTTCCGAGGTTAATTCAGTTCAGTCTACCCCTGCCAGTAAAAATACATCAAAAAAATGAAAGGGTAATAATAAGGAGGATAAAAATAATAATCTGCAATCTGAAAAACCCAAAATGCAACCTGCTAATGATAAGGATAAGCGTAAACCTCAATATCCTTTCCTTATCTATGGTGACAATCACTACAAGAAAGACTGTCCAAGACTTGTCGAGGTCACTAAATTCCTTTAAGGAACTATAAAGCCTCCCACACCTGTCATTTTGTCACAACCTTTTGCTTCTCAACAACAGGCCCAATTGGTCATTCATGACCAACCTTATCCTTCCAACACTTCATATGTTCTTATGTGTACTGGTGATTCTAAATGGAACGCCGTTGCAATCGCAACTCGGGCCAAAGATTACTCTCCTTCAAAGGATAAAGTACAATTTTCCACCTTCGTTGGTTCAACCGACTCCCTGAAATTCACCTCCCAACGGTCCTCTTCATCTTGAATGACCGGGTCTTGATACAGTTCTCCACCCTCCTCCAAAGTGCATTGTTCGGAATTCTTCCTTTAATCCTCATGCACTTGCTGCTCAAAACTACAGTATTGTAGAAGACCTTGCGCAAGCACCCTCCATGATGTCAGCTCTCGAATTCCTTCAAAGTTGTCCTGCTCAACGGAAGGCACTGTTAAAGGCCATTGGTGGAATTGATCCCATAAATACAAATTTGATAATCATTGACCTGGAAGATCACATTCCAAGGCTACCTCCTCAGTTAGTGTTTTAGATCCAAGTTGTTGTAGAGACCAAGAATATCTGTAGAACCGTTATTGACGAGGGAGACTCAACATGTGTTATGTTTGTTACTTTTTCAAAAGCCATTGGCTCTCCTCCCCTCACTGAATCACACAACACAATTAAGGCCTTCAATGGTTCTGGTTTTAAACCCTACGATGTTCTTACCTCATTGTCTATTACGTTGGAAGGCAAATCCGTCAATGTCAAGGTTGAGGTCTTTGATGCGCCTCTTGATTATAACCTCTTACTTGGCCACAGCTGGATTGATTCCATGGGTGCAGTTGTGTCTACCCTTTTTCATGTAGTACATTTTCCACACTAAGGAAAGGTCGTTATTGTAGACCAACTGGCCTTTTTAAATTCTGATTCTCGTATCATGAACGTACCCTTTATCTCTAAGACACCTCTTGGGTATGAGAATGTCGATGTGGATCTTCTAAAAGATTCCACTTTGATGGGTAGATTCCCAACCCCACCACCTGATATTCCACCTCCTTTTGTCGCCTCAATCAACATGATTTCCACCTCTATTCGTGAAACCTCTGTGTATCATGAAACGTGGATAGTACCTAACCCTGGTGATTATATTTGTTATGGTTAACAAATTCCCTTAAGTCCAGTTGAATTTGCTTATCAGGCCATTCAATCGAAAAACACTTCTACTCCCTCTCTCTATGATTCATCTCTCTAACCATTTCACGTGATCTTTCCTACCGATGAGATTATCATGTCAGTCATGTCTATGGAAGAAACCCCATGGGACAATGGACATCATCGTTCCATTCTCTTCCTAGAGCATCACACCATGGAGAGTTACCAACGGATTTCGACTCCGTCGACTGTTGTTGTCATTTCCTTTGTTCCCAAGCCAACACACGACGTGCTATATGAAGGGAACCTGAGTAACATTTCACCCACCGTTCCTCTTGACATATCCATTAAACCTGGAGTCATCTAAAATGTTCACATTGAAGCCTCATGTTCCACCGATGAGGTCGCCACTTATAAATCCATTTTTCAAGAATTTCATGATGTTTTCGCCTGGAGCTACGAAGAGATGCCGGGTATTGATCCCAATATCGTTGTGCACAAAATTAAGATCTACCCAGACGCTAAACTCGTCCGGCAGAGACTTCACCCGGTCCACCCTCGTAAATCCGTTGTTATCAATATTGAAGTTGAAAAAATTCTTAAGGTTGGCTTTATCTATCCTGTGGCTTTAACTGATTAGGTATCCAATCTAGTTCTGGTAAATAAAAAACAAGGCACGATCCATGTATGTGTCAATTATAGGGATATCAATAAATCTTGTCCTAAGGACAATTATCCAACCCCCTTCGTTGACCAGATCATCGACGATTGCACCAAGAGCGAAATATTCTCCCTAATGGATGGTTTCTTCAGCTATAATTAGATTAATATTTTACCTGCGGATCAACACAAGACTGCTTCCATTTGTCCTTGGGGTACCTTTTCCTATCGGAAACTGCCTTTCAGTTTGAAGAATGTTGGTGCTACTTTTTAGCGCACCATGTCTTATGATTTTCATGACATCAAGCACATCGTCCAATCGTATCTCGATGATCTACCGACGCATTCCATGCGTCGCAAAGATCACCCGAACCATTTCCGAGCCATTTTCCTTCGCTGTCGTTTCTATCGTATATGTTTGAACCCACACAAATGTGTTTTTTGTGTGGAGTCTGGCCAACTTCTGGGTTTTATTATGTCAATTCATGGAATTAGGGTGGACCCCTTGAAGGTTGAGGCTATCCTTAATCTACCTCCTCCTTCCACACTATGCCAGCTTCAAAGTTTGCAAGGGAAGGCAAACTTTTTGCGTCGATTCATTCCCAATTATGTCGAGTTAATGCTAGGATTTACTCGATTGTTAAAGAAAGGTCATGAGTTTGTATGCGACGATACTACCAACAAATCCTTTGAAGCTTTGAAACTTTCCTTAACCTGTACACCACTGCTTTTCCCACCGGATTATAGTCGAGACTATTTCCTCTACCTCGTTGCTTCAGACTATACCATTTCCATGGTTTTAGTCCAAGAAGATGATTCGCACACTGAAAATGTAATTTACTATTTGGTTCGGAGTCTCACAGCCATTGAAGCCAAATACCTACACGTGGAGAAACTAGCCTTGGCAGCTATTCAAGATGTCCAACATTTTCTTCATTATATCCTATTATGCAGGACCCTTGTTATTTCCGATTGCAACCCCATGCAACATATCCTCACTCAAAAATTATTGGGGGAAAATTACTCCAAGTGGATAGTGATTCTTCAGGAGTTTGACTTAGAATTCGAACGCGCTAAGTCTAAGAAATCTTTGGTTTTCGCCAGACTGATATGTGACCTTCCCTCCACTGAGACAAAAAATGTGGCAGAGGATTCCTTACCTGATGAATCCCTTTTTCTGATAAGTTCTGATGACATATGGTACAGAGATATTATAATCTATATCTAGACTCAAACTTTTCGGCCTGACCTTTCTAGTCCAGACTGTCTTCGTATACGGTATCAAGCCCGTCAATACATCATTCTCGGTGATACTCTTTATCACCGTGGTATTGACTCTATTTTCCGACGATGTCTCACCTACGATGAGGCTGAGAAAGTTTTGAATGATTGTCACTTTGTAGCATGTGGTGGTCATATGTCTGGGTATTCCACTGCCCAAAATATCTTATGAGCAAGGTAATTCTAGCCTTCTCTGTTTAAATACTGTATTACTGCCATCCAAAACTACCATGCTTGCCAAACCTATAATAACAAGATAAGATCTCATCCTGCTCCTTTACACCCTATAGTTTCTGTCAGTCTGTTTGCTAAATGGGGTATTTACTTCATGACATGTAACCCTCACTCAGTCAGGGGGCATGGATACATCATTATAGTTGTGGATTATTTCACTAAATGGGTCGAGACGATGCCTACATTCGATAACACCAGGAAAAATTTAGCATTGTTCATATTCAATCATATCATTACTCGGTTTGGTGTCCCCCAAGCTATCGTTACTGATCACGGTAGTCATTTTCGAAATTTCATGATGTTCGAACTTACTAAAAAGTTGGGTCTTCAACATGAAAACTCAACCCCTTATTATCCATAGGACAATGGCCAAGTCGAAGCGATAAATAAAGTCCTTATTACTATGCTTTGATGGATGATAGGAATTCATAAGACAAGTTGGCACACGATGTTGTTTTCAGCATTATGGGCCTACTAGACATCTGTCAAGACTGCCACAGGGTTCACATATTTCAAGTTAGTTTATGGTATCGAAGTGGTTTTATCGATTGAATGTGAGATACCATCTTTGAAACTAGCCGTTGAACTTCTCCCAAACACCTTTGTTGAAGAGGAACATATATTGTACCTAATGCAATTAGATGAAACTCGTCGTGATGCCGCCCTGGTTATTGAAACTCAGAAAAAACGTGTTAAAGCCCAATACGACAAACATGTCAAGCCACGTGTTTTCTCTAAAGGTGATCTAGTTCTCCTCTACGAACAAGATCTTGATTTACTAGGGGTCAGAAAATTTGAGGCTATGTGGCGAGGCCCTTATATTGTCAAACAAGTGTTGGAGAAGGGATCTTATGAGTTAGTGGATTATGATGGCATTCCTTTGAGCGAACACAAAAATGGGCTTTACTTGAAGAAGTAATATTCTTAAGTCAATTTTGCATGAGTGCTTGTATTTTTATTGTATCATACTCTTTTGTTCTACTTTGGTGTGTTTTTTCGTTGTTTGGTTTTGACCCCCAACTGCTTACCTTGCAATGTGCTTGGTTTCCAGATGTTGGTGTCTTCGCTACCCTACATTGGCTTCACCGATGGTGCTAGTCGTAGTACTCAGAACCTAGCATCCACTGATTGGGAAATCCATGCACCTATGAAAAAATTAATCACGGAATACAATGCATTCATCGAATTGTTGACCGACGCTATTTCACTTGGAATCTGTCATCTTGTCATATGACTCAATTCACAGTTAGTAGTACTACTGTTGAGTAATGTCTATGCTATCCGAAGTTCTACTTTGTTAAGGGTATATTTATGAATTCGCCTCTTGGAGCGTCATTTTGATTACACTGAATATCAACACATTCCTAGATGTCTAAATGTAGTGCCCTCGACCACCCAGGTTGGGCTACAATACATGAGAGAACACTTTCATTCTCTCACTGCGGAACATATTGTAACATACCCAACACCCAACTGAGCTATGCCACATGAATTTTTCACACTGCATGCAATTAAAATATATATACACACAGAGCTCTTGCGGAAACATATATATAAAACTTAAACATAGAAATACATCTGAAAAAGAATGGATTCACACAGAAATAAAAGTAAACATATACATGCAGCATATACAGGAAATACCCATAAACATACAGACAATTATAACCGTGCATAAGATAAACCCATAAAAATAAACACGTAAATAACAATGCATCATGTAAATTTATCACACAATTGGCACTTATCTTTGTAAGAATATCACCAACTGCATGCAAACCTTCCATGAACCTCCCAACCTTAGACCACAATGTTCATCACTCTCAATAGTGAGTCACCCTCGAGCTAGGACTAAACTCCACCCAGGTAAAGGGATTCCTAACGAGGCTAATGGCTCATGGACAACATGAACAAATCTGTCTCAGGTGCCAAATCAAACTAACAACCTACAATCCCTCATTCCCCACATGCCTGTCCCACCCAGGAAGTGTGCCCCTTATCTAGTCAACAGTCCTTCGGTTGCCCCACTTCCTTTTTGAGCTTTAGCAACAGGTTGAATAGGAATTCTCAGAGCACTATAGCTGCAACTTAGCACCTTCAGGAAATCAATTCCCAGCAATTATCTCAATCAGAGAATCGGTCACAGGACTAACAACCTGCCTCTTCAATATCCCATGGGCCTGACAACCCGCTTCTTCAGTCCAACTCCTAATCTAACCATATTTACCAACACAAAATGGCTCTGGATACAGGTTCAGGTACAGTCATGAAGATACGAAGGATAACTCAATGGGTGTGTGCATGCTCATGGATGATTGACTGGATGAATGAATTATGGAAGGAATGATGGAAAGAATGTTGGGAAATGAACTAAGTCCCAACAATATGTATGCATGTGCCCAACTTGACACTTGTCATGGTGGGAGCTACTTTGGCCCACTTGTCCCCAAATTTGGAACTTAGGATAAAATAATTATCCAAAATTTATACTTTAAGAAATATTAATATCATATTCCTTTTTGGCTTAAGCTCCCTAGCTTAGCCCTTTCCTTAAATTTTATCCCCCACCTTTTCTCTAACTAGTGGAGTTTAGTCCCCCATACTCTTTTATCGTGGTCGGTCTACGCGCAGCGATGTATTTTATATTAATCATGAGACATATACAAAAATAGGCGCACTAGCCTTTAACATCTAGGATCTTTGGCCTAATTCAAAACATAAGCATCCCAACTTATAATAACTGGCTCACCAGCCTATAAAACACATCATATACACAAAGGCTCATGGGACTCAATACAACACGCACTTAATATGTTGCACGCGGTATCCTGGAATGTGCACACTACATCATTTTACTGCGCAGTACATCCGCCCACTATGTCATGAAAGGTGCATACAAAAATGATATCAAACAACTCACCAGCTTAAGTACATTTACAATTGGTTCGATCGAGTAATATTACACTAAATACATTAAAAAATGCATTATCTAATTATGTGTTAGACATACATTTGAGACACTTATAAATCCAATCACATTTTGTATATAAAGCAAGTAATCCGGTAGAAGCCTCATATATATAGAACGATAAAAGTTTTACAAAAAGTGTTTTTGTACGAAGACCAAAATGTCAAAAATGTGAAGCACGTGGATTCATATACAAATATATCATCAAAGATGTTTCTCACGATAACATACGACTTCTCGTGCTACTCTACAGAGCAGTCGACTGATAGAAGCAGATACACCCATTGTGTGGCGCTGGTAATGTCTTGGGATCTCATCAATAGAGGTATCTGGGACATCCATCGTCAACCCCTCCAAGTTTTTCTCTATAGCCTTGTATTCAACAACGGCTAATACTGCGACCTCGAATCTCTCCCTTCGCCTCTGGATGGGGGATGAACCTGGAGGTCGGTGAGGTCCCATGTCTGCATTGTCAAAGAGTTTTTTGATTAGTCATCGGATTAAGAACATAAAAACATTTCATATTTAAAATTACAAAAACATTATAAAAACAAAATGTGCTTCTTACCTAAGTTCCCCCATTGAGAACCTTCAGGAAGAACCAATTTTGGATCACCTCTAAATTCCAATCCGGCATATGCGTAGTCATCTACCATAAGCATCTGGGGCCTCAACCAATCGAAAAACATGTCATTATATTTGACGATAGGACCAGTCACATGCCAATCCATGAGGTCACACCACTTCTTCATTCTTGGATATTATGGGGCCAGTATGCCCCACTCTACCTATAAGCTCAAGTGTGGAACCCGCTCTAGGAAGAAGGACACTGAAATCAACTTGTATCCGAACTATTTCAGGTCAACTTTCCTACACTTGGTCAACTTTTTTTTCATGCTCTTGAGAACCTCATCACACTAGTTAAAGACGCAGGGCTCCATGCACTCCACTGCATACTGAAAGTAGCTCTAAAGAGCCATATGAAGATATGAACTCCCCGCCATACGTGAGATGGTGAAAAGGATGGTGTGTAGGGGTAAGCCCCAGACCTCCCTAATAGCGACCTTACCGCTACATTTCTCAGTATCTGGTACACAATATTTTTGAATGTACTCATTCATCGGCAAACCACCACCCCTGCTACCTGTCAATGTCACACAGGATCCATGACAAGAAAACCCCATCAAAAAATAGATATCCTTGATATCTAGAGTGATTATGTGGGCTCCCACACGGAATACTTGCTGGTCCACATCCCACATGTGGACTAAATATTCGAGCAACCTCGATTGGGCCCTCATGCTTTGGATCTTGAAGAATTTTAGCAGCCCACACTGTCAAAGGGAATTAACTATTCCCGGGTCATTCTCGGTGAAGTAATCCTCGTCCTCATGCTCTCTCTCCCTCCATTCCAACATTTTGACTGTCAAAAACCTGCATTGGAACCACAAGGAGAGATTAGTATCTTTATTTGCCTCCTTGGAGATTTTTATTGGCTAAACATCTCTTAAGAAGTTTTTGAGTTGTGCATGCTACAAGCGAAGGCATCCACATAGTGAGGGATCACTGCAGGCTAGCCATAGGGCTGCTTGCAGAAAACCTGGATCGCCACAGGGCATGATATAAGGTGCCTACGGTGACTTCTGTGCGCAAATACCCTCACGAATTTAGCCCAAAAATCTACTTTTAACCAATAAAAACAAAAATTAATCCATGGAAAGTGAAGAGGACAAGAATATTACCTATTCAATGGAGACCATTCGCAAAATGATTGATCGTGCCTCCCGCAATCCACAGTGGACGTTTGAGGTAAAATGGGGGTTTTGGAACCAGGTTTGGGTGGAATAACAATGGAATGGTAAAAAAGAAGTTTTTACCCATATTTATTAACTTTTTCACTTTTTCACTTTTCCATTTATATTTTTTATTATTTTATGCATTTCACCTAAACCCTAATGTTCTAACGACATTGCAAGTGTTTGATTTTTCACAGGAGAAAAATAGAAGAGTGAAAATGATGAAACATGGATACATTTTTGGTTTGTTTTTACATTTGTCGCATGTACATATACTTTTTGGGTTTTTCAGTAAAAACCTCGAGATCAATATTTGCTCGTTCTCATGCTCGTAAGTTAATGAGAATGCAATCGAGTAGACATTTATCACCTTTTCAGACTCGTAAAGGTTACACGAAAAAGGAACCCTCTGGAGTTCTCTTTAATCTCTTTTCAAACTCTCTAAACATGAAAATAATGGCAAGCGAATTTGTTCTTTTCACACTCATAAAATTATTTGAAGAAAACATATGACGAGCAGTAGATTATCACTTTTTCGGTCTTGTCGGATTAATTTACAAAAAAGAACCTTGTGGAGTTTTCTTTAAGTGTTTTTCAGACTCTCTAAAACATGAAAAGCCCATGATTTTTCTCTCTTTGGACTCATTAAACAAACATCGAAAGACCCATATGGGACTGAACCTCTCCTTCTTAAGGTTCGTTAAAAATAATCCGAGGGACTCATCTGAAGGATGAGATTACATCAACAAGAATATGTTATCCTCCTCAAGCTTGCGTAAAAATAAAGAGGTACTCGCCAGAAATGATGGGGGGAAATTTAGGAAATGTCTCTGTATTTGTGTTAGTGGCAGTAATAGTCGCTCTTGAAAATGACACCTCCTTCATCATTGTATTCGGATCTTGGGTCATCTTTGAGTCAATGCTTCCAAGACCATTTTCGTGTCATTCATATTTTCAATAGAAGTCCAACCCTAAAAAATCCCTCTATCGAGTCGACCATCTGCAGTTATAAATTCCTACCATGTTGACCTTCCCTGTGTCAGTTTAAAATAATTTTCATACTTTGATCTACCTTAAATATGTTACTTATTTCATGTCATTGATGGGGGATACATCAAGGCCCTCCTGTGATGATTATGTTCTTGTCGACTTCAACTCATTATCCGGGACCAAGACTTAGAAATTATTTAGTACCTTAGAGTCTGCATGCCTTAATGGTAGGTTTCTTCGCTTTCGACAGTGGGTTCATGTCATTGACCCCTGATCGAAAGATTCCATCGAGTGTTCGACTTCAACTCATTTATTCACATTCATTGGATTGTACTAAGGTACCTTGGGAGTCATTCACATCAATGGTGATTTCCCTCACACTTGTTAACAGTTTTCATCAAGGGTCGGTAATCAAGTGGTTTCTACCATGTTCGATTTCAGCACCTGTAATCGCATGGCTAGATTCGTACTTATGAATGATGGGATTGAAGACCCTGGATATCATCATTTTGGTCCAGGTTGTGAAGGAGTATTTATGATTTGTATTGACACATAGATCCACTTTGTATGTCTCGTGGCTATGTCCAAATTTGAGTTTTCTAGAGCATAGATCCACAATGTATTCTTGGTGGCTATGTAGATTCTTGGTGACATGGATCTACAGTGTATGATTGGTGTCCATGACTGACATTTATGATTTAAATCACTTGTAGTCTGAGCATGGGAATGCCTACCTCAGAAATGGTATGATATTATTCATATGCTTGGTTTTTTGCAGGTTCTCGATTAGTGCGCTCCTTGTTTCCGACACACACAGACATTCTACAAAGTATTTCAGTTGTCACGAGTTCCAGCCTCATACTTTGGGGAGAATTATGTTACGCATTATTTTGGTCACCCCAGTGATCCTTTTACAACATGTTTTCATGTTCCCAAAAGAGCCTTCCTTCATGAGAAAAGTGACTGGCTTCCTTTTCTACAAAACCTTATTAAATAAGATCGCCGCAGGCTACACTATATGCAGGATGTGGTGATGCATGATCATTTCCCTCTTCCCTGAAACTAGTTTGCGACATCGTCGCAGGCTGTCCTATAGCTAGGGTGTGGCGATGATAAAAGACTAAGAAAAGGTCGAGGTTCACAAAAGTTCTAGAAGGGGATCTTCTAGAATATGAGGTGGCTTCTGAATAGATGGGATCTTACTCACTTCTCTAATTTGGTGGGTGATCAGAATCTGGACCAGGGGTCAAAAATTTGCTCAAATTTCAAAGTGCTCGGAATGCGATGAAAACTGTGCCATTGCGTCCGTCTCATCTTCCTGATTCCGGCGGTATATATTCTTTCGCAAACGGAGTCCGTATGGAGAAGATATCGCGATCCGTTCACCGATCCAAACAGGAAAAAAAAATTAGATGCTGACTGTACCTGTCCGTACATGCTGACGTGGCGACCGTACGGTGACGTGGCACTTGCTGATGTGGTAGTCGACGTGGCAATCATTGATTGGTTGTCAATAGGCGAGTTATATGGCGACACATGGCATGATTTTGTGCAATGGAAAGGTGCCACATGGCCCAATCAAGGGCTGCCACGTGGCACCCGTTTACTGGCTGTTGGTTTAATGTTTGGTTTATTAAAATTTTGTGGGCCCGTGGGGTTCGACCCCCGGACCTCTCCCCACCTTTGAACGCTTTAACAAAGGCCAAATCACCAACGTGCCATGCGTTGGTTGTTATATAAGGAATGGCAAAAGTTATATTTGAATTTACATTTGTAAAACTTGGCGGGGGTTCGGGTCGGGGCTTAGCCCCGACCTGCTGTCATATCACCTTGTTCATGTGACCTCTTTACATTTTATTGCGTGCGTTTTTTGGGTTTAACACACGGTTCTTTATTTAAATGTGACCCTTTGTAAAATGGCGCGGGGGCTTTCAAAAGTCAGCCCCCGGTTCTTATATATGTGCGGTAATAACATATGACCAGTCGCTCCGAAATGGTGCGCGGATTTTTAAATTGGGATTTTTACAATGTATAACCCACGGTTTTATGCGTGGAACCATATGACCCTGCACAATGGTGCGCGGGATTTGTTTTGGTTTTCGTTTTATGTTTAAACGGTTATTCAACCACACCCGACGCGTGTCAAGACCAGGTTTTACAATGGAACAGGTAGCCCTCTTGGTGCGCGGGACGTGGCCATATGGTCCCCCATGCGCCCAACACCTCCGTCCTCGGGGGCCTTAATCTCGCTAACGGTTCGACAATTTGGCACGTTTTGTGGAGAGGCGCGTGTGTGCTGAGTTTAGGCATGGAAAACGCCAGAAGCTAGGTTCATTCACACACAGGTGCAATATGGCGAACCAGTAACAGAGCTTGAAGGAGGAAAAATGGCAGGAGGCCTAACTTCTTGAGTTTTTGGCCAAATGAGGTGCCGAAAAAGCCCAGCTAGGGGTTTTTGGACCTTCTGAGTCCATTGGCACTATTTTCATAGGCATTTGAAGACTTATTTTGCAGGTTTTTAACCATTGAATTTTGAGGAAGCTCTAGGAAGCTTGAAGCCCTCATTGTTTGAGGCATTGCTCAGATGAGCACATATCTATTTTCTGAGACTGAATAGTCATTTTTGACTAATTATTGTGCTTTGAACACATTGGGATAGGTTTCAGATCCATTGGAGGACTTTTACATGTGTTTTTTCCACATTGAAGCTCAGAGAAGCTTGGAGGCCACATGTAGAAGAGGTCATTACTGGATGAGACAAGATCCATTTTCAGAGTTCTAATAGTCATTTTTGGGGTTTTTATGTATTCTGAACCCAATGGTACAGTCTTTAAATCCATTGGAGTTGAGAAGCAGCTTGTAAAAGAAAATTTGAAAAACTAATCCCAAAGAGCCAAGTCCATTGAAGGAGGCTCAAGGAGATGTAGCCCAGAGAGGGGTGAACTCCTTTATCATCTTGTTATTATTGTGAGTTTGCTGTGTTATTTGCTGCAATTTATGTTGCTGTTTATTTGTTAAAAGCACATATTTAATCTTTTAAAAGAACATTTCCTCCCACATGAACATTGACAAGAAGAAGCATAAACTTAACACATAAATCTTCTTGCATATTTTAACACATGAAGCAAGGTCCTATTAAGGTTTATTTTATTGAAGTAGGGGGTGCTTGCATAGCATAACAAGTCAGCCTTCTATTTTCAAAACAGATGGTATCAGAGCATAGTTTATTTTGCTCATGTATTTTCCAATGATAACTTGAGATTTAGCTGTTGGTATTTGTGTAAGTTTTGTGTTGAGGTTTGCTATCTTGCAAGGATGGAGGAAGATTCAAGCATGGATAGTTCTCATACATCTTCCACATCTAAGGTCTTTGACAAAGAGATGTTTAATACATTGCTAACCATGAAAGATATGGTACAAGAGTTGTGGAAAGATAGAGAAGAGAGCATTGTCCTTCAAGAGCAATTGATGGCCATGAAGGAGGAGAAAGACCAACTTCTTGAAAAGTTGCAAGAGATGGAGATTCAACTCCATGAAGCAAAGGAAACCCTTACCAAGTACATGCATGAACATGAGGTATGTAATGTTAGTTTGTCTTCAAATTCCTCTCAAGAAGAATGCTTTG
>SNQJ01S0184219.1:0-10526 GCA_010110895.2 Picea sitchensis | reverse complement strand
AAAAGTTCCAAGAACAAACTTTGTTTCAAGTTCACCTCCTCAAGAAGGCTTTAAAGGTGAAAGTTCAAGAACTTCTGTTGAAAGTTCAATTTCTTCAGCATGCAAAACTTGTGTTCAAGATGAATCTAAATGTGTGAAACAAAAGAGTTGTGACAGCCATGAGGACAAGAGCAGATTTGTTAGTCTTCAAAAGAGAGCTTGTAACTCTTCAAATTCACCTCCTCAAAGGGGCGATAAAGGTGAATGTTCAAGGTATAAATCTACCTATAATTCTGTTTCTTTTGATTATGTTAAGCATGATAAATCTGCATGTAAAAATGGAAGAAAAAGGCCATGTACATATTGTGGTTTATGTAACCATCATGTTTCAAAATGTTGGAAAAGATTGTCCACTTTCAGGAAACTTTCAAAGCAAAGGCAACATGAAAAGAACATGCAAAAGATTTGCACTCATTGTCAGAAGAGAGGTCATCTCATTGACAAATGTTGGACATTGCATCCAACCTCTCATCCACAACACAAGAAGCAGTTGGATAAAAAGATTGGCGAGAATGGAAGAGGAGATTCCATCATTGATGTGAGTCAAGATGGTTCACAAGAAGACAACTTTCAGCAGAAGAATTCACCATTGAGTTGGCTTGGTAAGAAATGGTTATATTTCTTGAGTAAGTAAGGCTTACATTTTTCCTGCAGTAGATGCACATTTCAGCCTTATCTTTTCATTTTGTTGAAGTTTGACAAGTTGCAGCAGTTATCATAACTTGTAAGATACAAGTTTGCATGTGAATGCATACTTGTGTTATACCACCTCGTCAAGAACATGTAAAAGAGGGGTATGCTGTTCATTTGTGACAGCCATATACATTTTTCATTTTCAGCTCTTTAGTACCCACATGTTTTGGGTTTAAGTACCTATGTTTATCCTGGAAGTAGAGTTGAAGAGCTATGCACCTGCATTTGGTTTTGTGAGTGCATAAACAATGAACTTGATGTTAGTTCATCATGAATGACTCATGATTGTAGCATGATTGTTTATCATATCTTTCAACTTGTCGCTTTTGAAGGTTGAATACGTTTCACATGAGTCTCGACTTGTGTCGATATTATCTTGACGACTATGTGGTGTCGATCATGTTTTCGACTTGTGTTTAGTCGATGGTGTTTGTTGTCTTGTAAGTCAACTTTGAGTACATTGAGATAGAGGAAAACACCATGTGGTTTGATGAAGCACAAGATGCGACAGTTTTCTTGAAGAGCAAAAAAGACTTTGCTGTCATCATTTTTCAGTCTTGTGTCAATTTGTTTTCAAGATTGATGGTTTTCTTGGCTTGTGACAAGATGTCGCAGGAAAGTTTTTACAGCCATTGGAGAGTGGTTTGTTGACGTCAAAGAGTTCACAAGAGGGACTTGATTCTCAGTGGGAAGGTTGGCAGTCTTCCAAGCACAGAGAGAATAGTGGGTCAACAGCAGTCAGAGAGCAGTGGTTGAGGGACATAGCTAGTTGCAGGGCAAGGCATGTCAAAGTATCCAGGGATTGTCGAAAAGACTTTTCAAGTAGAATCAGTTGATAGAACTTGAAAGGAGAAGAGTATTGAAGCTCAGATAGATAATCATAAGCTTTTTTGGGTCCAAAAGCCTTTCAGTGGGAAGGTGTGATCAGAATCTAGACCAGGGGTCAAAAATTTGCTCAAATTTCAAAGTGCTCGGAATGTGATGAAAATGGTGCCATTGCGTCCATCTCGTCTTCCTGATTCTGGTGGTATATTTACTTTCGCAAATGGAGTCCGTATGGAGAAGATATCGCGATCTGTTCGCCGAGCCAAACAGGAAAAAAAAATTAGATGTTGACTGTACCTGTCCGTACATGCTGACGTGGCGACCGTACGGTGATGTGGAACCTGCTGATGTGGCAGTCGATGTGGCAGGTGACATGGCAATCGTTGATTGGTTGTCAATGGGCGATTTATATGGTGACATGTGGCATGATTTTGTGCAATGGAAAGGTGCCACGTGGCCCAATCAAGGGCTTCCACGTGGCACCCGTTTACTGGTTGTTGGTTTAATGTTTGGTTGATTAAAATTTTGTGGGTCCGTGGGGTTCGACCCCCGGACCTCTCCCCACCTTTGAACGCTTTAACAAATGCCAAATCACCAACGTGCCACACGTTGGTTGTTATATAAGGAATGGAAAAAGTTATATTTGAATTTACATTTGTAAAACTTGGAGGGGGTTCGGGCCGGGGTTTAGCCCCGACCCACGGTCATTTCACCTTGTTCATGTGACCTCTTTACATTTTATTGTGCACGTTTTTTGGGTTTAACACACGGTTCTTTATTTAAATGTGACCCTTTGTAAAATGGCGCGGGGGCTTTCAAAAGTCAGCCCCCGGTTCTTATATATGCGCGGTAATAACATATGACCAGTCGCTCTGGAATGGTGCGCGCGTTTTTAAATTGGGATTTTTACAATGTATAACCCACGGTTTTATGCGTGGAACCATATGACCATGCACAATGGAGCGCGAGATTTGTTTTGGTTTTTGTTTTATGTTTAAACGGTTATTCAACCACACCCGACGTGTGTCAAGACCAAGTTTTACAATGGAACAGGTAGCCCTCTTGGTGCGCGGGATGTGGCCATATGGTCCCCCATGCGCCCAACACCTCCATCCTTGGGGGCCTTAATCTCGCTAACGGTTCGACAATTTGGCACGTTTTGTGGAGAGGCGCGCGTGTGCCAAGTTTAGGCACGAAAAACGCCAGAAGCTAGGTTCATTCACACACAGGTGCAATATGGTGAACCAGTAACAGAGCTTGAAGGAGGAAAAATGGCAGGAGGCCTAACTTCTTGAGTTTTTGGCCAAATGAGGTGCCGAAAAAGCCCAGCTAGGGGTTATTGGATCTTTTGAGTCCATTGGCACTATTTTCATAGGCATTTGAAGACTTCTTTTGCAGGTTTTTAACCGTTGAAGTTTGAGGAAGCTCTAGGAAGCTTGAAGCCCTCATTGTTTGAGGCATTGCTCAGATGAGCACATATCTATTTTCTGAGACTGAATAGTCATTTTTGACTAATTATTGTGCTCTGAACACATTGGGATAGGTTTCAGATCCATTGGAGGACTTTTACAGGTGTGTTTTCCACATTGAAGCTCAGAGAAGCTTGGAGGCCACATGTAGAAGAGGTCATTACTGGATGAGACAAGATCCATTTTCAGAGTTCTAATAGTCATTTTTGGGGGTTTTATGTATTTTGAACCCAATGGTACAGTCTATAAATCCATTGGAGTTGAGAAGAAGATTTTAAAAGAACATTTGAAAAACTAATCCCAAAGAGCCAAGTCCATTGAAGGAGGCTCAAGGACATGTAGCCCAGAGAGGGGTGAACTCCTTTATCATCTTGTTATTTTTGTGAGTTTGTTGTGTTATTTGCTGCACTTTATGTTGCTGTTTATTTGTTAAAAGAACATATTTAATCTTTTAAAGGAACATTTCCTCCCACATGAACATTGACAAGAAGAAGCATAAACTTAACACATAAATCTTCTTGCATATTTTAACACATGAAGCAAGGTCCTGTTAAGGTTTATTTTATTGAAGTAGGGGGTGCTTGCATAGCATAACAAGTCAACCTTCTATTTTCAGATTAGTGGGATCATCCTAATCTCTTTAACCATCTCTCTTTCCCCTATATGAAGAGGGATTTCTCATGGAAAAGTCTAAGGTAAATGAAGGTTGAATAGGCTAAGAATTGTGTAAGGAATTCTACTCTAGTTCGTGCTTGAGGGCTTCATTTCAGTTCATCAAGTTATTGTGGATCTTCTTCATGCAAGTTTGGAGCAAGTGTGTGTGTTGGAGCAAAGGTCCATTGAAAGGGGACCTTGCAATATCAAGGTTGCTTGGTTGTATCTTCCACTTTTACTTAATATAATGCAGTGACATGTTTCTTTCCCATAAAACCATTCTTGTTTTATTGTATGATTCCTTGATCACATACATAAGTTTTCATTGAATATACTATTGTTTCTTTCACTTTGGTTGGTTTGTGTTCCCTTGCAAATCCAATATCACAGGAGCATTGGAGTGGAGCGAGAACAACAAAGATACAAGGAAGCGATATTTAAACGATATGTCGCTCGTCTCTTGTTGATATTAAATTCAATGATTAGATCTTAGGTAAAGAATCATGTCCTGTCTTATGTTTTTCTAGATCTAGGTGGATCTCGGGAGATCAGTTTATGTCCACATTTATTGATTAATCCAATAACAATCCCCAAGAAATCAATGGAAATATTTTCAGTAAGAAAAGGGGACCCATAAGATACATAAACACTCAAGGTACTAGTTTATGGATAGGAGGTCTCATCATGAGCCGACCTATTATGACCATGGGCATGTAGCGATATGACACTACCACCTATCTGGTCACCAAAATAGGGTAGTGGCTCTTGGTGGCATAACCAAGAGAAAGGGGGTCTCATCAAGAGCCAACCTTCTCATTTTCGTGAAATGTTTGTGGATAACATTTTCACCTCTAGTCATCAAGCCATGACAGTGTCCCTCAACTATTCCCTTGAAGCACAAGAGCAAAATATAAAAAGAAATAAAGTTAAGATTAAAAGGAAATGAATGGGCTAGGAAACAATTGCATTTATGACAAGGTGCAACTCACCCTCTACAAAGGAACCCATAGGTAAGACTTTACATTTCCCTTTTATTACATGTACCCCATGCCACCTCATACACTTACATGACTTAGGCTAGATCCCACAAGAGAAAAATATAAAAAAGAAATAAAGTTAATATTAAAAGGCAATGAATGGGCTAGGAAACAATTACATTTATGACAAGGTGCAACTCACCCTCCACAAAGGCACCCACAGGTAAGACTTTACATTTACCCGTTATTACATGTACCCCATGCCACCTCATACACTTACATGACTTGGACTAGATCCCACCTGGGAAACACCCCAAACTTGTGAGAGGTTATCCCAATAGGACACCCCGAGACTTTCTCCAATCCTAACTTGTCAAATTGCATAACGTCTTTAAGCGTTTATCTAGGTTAAGGGGGGTTTGATGCACATGTTTGGGTAATTTAATTATTGGATGTTATTTACATGTTATGATCCATGTGACTTATAAAACCCCAGAGGGCATACTTATTGTTGTTGCAGGACCTTTTCCGGTGGACAAGTTCACATGAGGGAATGATTAGCTCAGACCTTCATGTGGCTTAAAGCCCAAAGATGAATGTGGAAACCCCAGCCAGGGGTAGGAAGAAATTGAAGACTTGTATTGGGAGAGAGAAGGATGTGGCATTTGGAGGCACCCTGGCAGACCTATACCTAGTGGGACCTTTCTCTTCCCACATGGATGTTAGCCCTTGAGGGCCATGGATATCACCATCATAGCCTTGGACGTCATCCAGAGCTAGGGTTTCATTTTGGAGGAATTTGTGAGCCTAGTGGCACGTGTGGGCATCATTTGGGGCTTCTGGAGGCCAACCGCCCCACTTTTCTAGCTCAGTGTTCCACATTTAGGGCTCAACGTCACCCTAGAGGGGCATGATGTCACCCTTGGAGGTGTTTCTAGATGCAAATTAATTGTTATTATGTCAAAATTGAATTTTATTGTAAATTGACCAGGTCGACCTTATTTTTGACCTAAAATTAATTAAAGGTCAAAATTTTGTATAAATAAGCATAAAGTACTCTCATTTAAAATTTTGAGACAAGAGGTTTGAAATTTGTTCCCCAATGAGGGTTATTGGCTGAAATTGTGAGGCCCCATTCTTGTTTAAGGCTATTTTTTGCAAATTCGATCAATCTTGGAAGTTTTGTGGTGATCTTGCATGGTATTCGCATGATTATTCTTGGTGTAAGTAAGTAAAATCTGCATTTTTTCATGTATTGAATGGTTTTTTGTATGGTTTTATTTGTTCATACAATATTATGAAATATCATGGTATACTTAATGCTTGAAGTAAGAAACTTAAATTGCTACTTTCTTACTTTGTATTTGCCAAGATTTTTGTAATGAACCTCCCATTTGTCACGACAACAAACCTCTCATAACAAGTGCTATATAAAAAAAAAAAAATTGTGTGTGCGTGTGTACAAGGGTAATAAGGACATCATACTATGCGTCGCAACACGACGACAAATCATGGCACATGCAACTGCGACAACAACATAACGACCTAAGACGCACATCTAACATCCAAAAGAAAAGAACGACAATCAACCGACAACCAAATAAGACTGACTACCCACCCGTCCTACCCTGCAATGGTTAGGACCTCCAAGACACATAAGCAACGCTCAAACTCAGGTTCCCATTGATTTTAACCATTTAAGGTCTCAGGGCTGGCGACTGTTCTAAGGAACATGGAGGTATCTACATCCCACCAACACAATCAAGACCGAAACTAAAAAGCTAAATCCACCAACATCAACGATCAACTAAGATTCGTTCTATCAAACATAAAATCAATTAACCATGGGTGAGAGTACTCTTTACTGTTAACCATCATGCATTAAATTTAATTAACCGTGCATTAATAATCTATTTCTAAATCAATCCATCATCATCAATATTTATTAGCGCATTAGAACACAATTTAATCAATCATTCTAGCTACAAGGCGCAATAAATCTGATTTTCAAAACCAATCACAATCAATCCATCTAGCTAATTTAATAGAGTCTACGATCATTGATATCATCATAGAGTAATCAAGTTTACAACTGAGGATGGAAAGGTTTAATCAATCTAGATTATCATAATCGCAGTCCTAAATATCAATATTTAGACAAATTATTTTTATTTCTTGACGAATTTACAATTAACGCTACATGCAATGAATGTCTTGTGAGTATCAAATCTATATTAACTTAAGGTCAATATATATATATAATAACTCTATTAAGTAACATTTAATTAAGGATGTGTCAATTAAATTTGTTAACTATATACTAAAATCAATGTATGTAAAATGATGCTCTCCAAATGAAGTAAATTTTTCCAATATCCATCGTAAAAAGGAAACTCTTCAAGATCATTCGTTAACTTATCAAGAATGACTCTAAGGTTCCTTTACCTACCCAAAGAGTTAGTACAACATAAGCACTTAAGGAGACAATTCTTAAGGTTATTTCAAGGTTTAAGGTTTAAATGTTGAAAATTGTTAATACACACATAAGCTCAAGAGTTCCAAGAGCATCTCCTCTATATAATGAATTATTATTAGATAAATGAAATACATGTTAATCCAAACAATTGACTTTACTAAAGGCAATTATTATCATCAAAATATTTACTTAACCACCACATGTTTTTCCTGGCAAATAACCTTAAGTAAATAGTTGCAATTTGTAGGCTCTATATGAGACATGGTCTTAGTTAATGGGTTACAAGTTTACATAAATCATTAACAAAAATAAGGGTAATGAATTAACTTGCTTGCTAATCATCTATAGGTCAAGTGGCCAACATGTGTTTATAAGAATAATATCACACACAGACAACGAATAGCTATGAGATGTGTCAATAAAAAGAAATATAATAAAAGGCATTAATGAGGTAAGTTGATGATTGCACAGATTTCAAGGTCAGTGATATAACGCAGAATCTAAGATTGCCACCCAACTAGCATCATAACTACTGCGTCCATGGATTAGCCATAAAAACTGGCCATAAATATTTCCACTAGTCGCGCCCTTGAAAAAGGATTCCTTGTCATCCATGATTACTATCAAGTTACTAGAGCTGCAGCAGGAACGTCTAGAACACACAGCGCTCAAGATTGTTGTCAATGACTGAGGCGGATGTGTCCCATCGTTTTGCAAAGGAAATAAAAATACAATGCGGACAACCAGAAAAACCAAAACGCGGCCAAAAACTCTGTAAATATAAAGAAGGAAAAAAAGTTTGAAATAAGGGACACAGAGTCACAAGGTTTTCAGTCAAAATGCAGAGTTCACACAGGACTTCTTATCCCAGAAATTCACCCATGACACAATGAGTACAAATCTCCCATTTCGCATGGGAAGGCGGATTAACCAGACATTAAAAATAAAATCAAACGGACCTGCAACTCAATACAACGATCGCGCAGAAGGGTGAAGGTCGGGATCTGAATTCATTTTGCAGAACCCCACCAAATCATTTAAAAGCAAATCGTTGCAGAGTGCCAGGAGAGTGTGTTGTTAAAACTCGTGTACAAAACTTCAATTCTGAAACCGGAATGTCAGTAGGGGTCCATCAGGTTCAATGTCGTTGTAGTTACCTCAACAGGGCCACCGTATCCCACGTAGGACCCTAAACTAAGTACACAAACATCTCAAGAGCCAATTTGAGTAGGAGTTGAACATCTACAGTTTGGTCCAAAGGTTTCCTTGGATTCTGATTTCGTTTTTAAAATTAAATTGAAAACTAAATTGTAGGGACTCTAATACTCATTTAAAACAAAATTTGAACCATTGAAAACGCAGGAATTTATATATTCGTTTTAAAATAATAAAAATCAAATCGGAAATGCAGGATTGGTATAAGGGGATTCGCCCAGAAGATTTTACACGAATCAACTATTAAGTAAGACCACCACAGGTTACAAGTAGTGGCAAAATTGTCCCCATTAGTGGCAACGCATTCAACCTGCTCACATTCTAAATCCACTCCAGAGTAGACACCCTCAACCCAAAGCATTTTACATAAAAAGGGGAATACGAATAGTGTTGTAGCAACACAGTCAATAAAGAGGAAAAAGAAAATGCATAGTGAAACATTATAAAATCGCCATCCCTTAAACATTATAAAATCGCAGAGATACAATCTAAAATTGCACAGAAATCGTCGGAATAAATGTAATTGCTTCTTGAGATAAGGATATATGCATTCACTGGTGTATGTATAAATGCTTTCTGAAATAAGGGAATATGCATTCAATATTTAATTAAATGAACAAATAGACAGTCCCTGGATAAGTAAGGTGTAGTGCAGATAGAGGATCATGCTGGCAGAAACATCGATGAATCACACATTAGCTAAGGGATAAGGCAGTCATGTAATAAGAAGGTGCACAACAATCATTCATCCAAGCTATAAAATTTCAGTCATGAAACTAGTCCACAATTTGCCTACAAAATACACAAGAAGATCTAAAAACATACATCCTACAATATTCTATCAATCAACTAAAAAGCGTACCGTTGCCTGTTCGCTTGCTTCGAGTGACGTCCGCGCGCTCTGTGCAACTCCCGCTCACCGACTGTCGAGACTACACCGGTACCTCCCAGCCAACTCTAGGGGTAATCTTCTTCCCCCTTAGCCCCCCGAGCTGCAAAGGGGCCACACACTATCCAAAGGGTACATCTAGCTCCCAGCTCGCCTTGCAAGGCCGAGCTACCACTCCTCTCCGAGATGGGAAATGCCAACTCCCATAAGTAAATCAGTCAAGTCACTATTCCTGCAGCGTAACGTTACACTAACAGTCGATCCCCTTCTTACTTCTCCTCACTCTCTTTTATAGAATTTTCGAACTTCCTTTCTTTCCCTAAATCTCATTTAATTAAAGTTTTAATAAAAAAATTCTCCTTCGTACAAGTGTCACCCATCCCCCACATTCCTCCAATAATTATTTTCTTTAATTTATTAACTGTCTTATTTCCCTCACCCACCTAGAGTTACTCCTAAAATTACTCCTAAGTGTCCCTAGATTCCCTTACAGGTTTTAAAGGCTTTCCCTATTATGAAATTGCTAATTCAGTTTAAAATTAGAAGGTTCTTAAATGCAGATTCTTTACTAAGTTGGTTTCCCGCTTTTTACCATGAGTTCCCCTCTTTCCCTCTTTAGGTTACCTCCTTTCCCTAATTTCCTAATTTTTATATTTCCCTCATTCCCCTTTCATTAGAGCTAAAAACGAAAATTGTGCAATTAACCTCTTTTCCCTTTTATGATTAATTTAGTATCTTTTTTTTTTTTTTTAAACTATCAAAAGTTAAAATAATTAAATTTCTTCTTTACATTTTATATCCATAGATTTTATTTAATTTCTTACTCTTTTCATTTTACCCCAAAAATTTATGAAGACCAAAATTATTACTTAAGTGGTTTTTATTTTAAATTTTATTATTTTATTTTTATATGGATATTTTCTTAAGGGTATACAAAATTTTACCCCTAGCGAAGTTTTAGACTTAGAACTTAGATTTTGAACTGGGCAACATTTAATTAGGGAAGTTGTTTTTAAAATTTCTTAATGTGTTGTTTGTCTTAGGGCCATCTAGGTTCATCCCTCTATCATCAACAACGTGACGTGCCCTTTAGGATGCAGTAGGTGCTCCAAGGGTTCCACTCACCTCATCTGTTCTTTTGCTCGATGTACCCTTCAGGATGCACTACGTGCTCCAAGGGTTCCACTCGCCTCATCTGTTCCTTTGTGCAACGCGCCCTTCAGGATGCACTACGTGCTCCAAGGGTGCCACTCGCCTCTTGACTGATTGGTAGACATCAATAACCCCTG
>SNQJ01S0184218.1:5056-18181 GCA_010110895.2 Picea sitchensis | reverse complement strand
GCAGTATTCCAGTTCACTAATGTTTCCTCTAGGAGTGACAGACGTCCTCGAGAATCTGAAAATAGATACTATGGGTTTTTGAATGATATAATTGAGTGTGACTTTAATTCCTTCAAATAAGTTTTGTTCAATGTCAAATGGTATAGGTTACGAATGAATGAACATGATGAGGAAAGAACCGTTATTCAACATCCCAATGGATTTATGATGATTAAAACAGTTCAGTTTTTGAAAAAACAAATGACCGCTATGTTTTTTCCAAGTCAATGTGAACAAGACTTTTACTCAAAGGTTCCAGGTAAGAGGGATTGGTCATTTGTTTTTAGATATGATCCAAGAGGAAGGCTAGTAAAGTATATTGTATATGAAGAAGATGATATTGAAGAAGAATATGGTGTAGAGCTAGAGCAGGAAGAATATGGGTCGACAGATAAAGAAGACGACGAAGATGAACATGATGATATTTAAGAAGAGAGTTCCAACAAAGATTCTACATATGGAAACGATGAATGATGACAACGAGACATCCATTATGAATGTTGATGCAAACATGGATGATCTCAAATATTATGTGTTGAAATCAGACATCCTTGAGTCTTTAAACCCTACCATACCGTCAAGGCATGTTTCTAGTCTAACCATGTCGAATTTTGATGCATACATGTACAGTTTGAAGAAATTTCAACGTTGGATCTATTCACTACTCAATGTGTGAGGTCGATGCAAGATGACATTGGTGATGGGTGTATTGGAAGTGCCATGACATTTCAAGAGATTTACAACAAATATTATATAGATGGAAATAACGAATGATGATAATGAGACATCGATTATATTGAACGTTGATGAAAACATGGACGATCTCGGATATTATGCGGGGACATCAAACATCATTAAGTCTTGAAACCCTCCCATACCATCAAGGCAGTTATCTAGTCTAACCATGTCAAATTTCAATGTTTACAGGAACAGATTGAAAAAATTGCAACGTTGGCCCCATTCATTGCTCACCGTGCGGGTTCGGTGGAAGAAATTTGCGATGGGTGTATTGGAAGTTCCATGTCAAATTTCAAGATAGTTCCGACAACGATTCTATAGAAGGGAATGATAAATGATGACAATGAGAGGTGCAACATGATGAACGTTGATGCAAATGTGGACGATCTCAAATATTATGTGGGGACATAATACATCCTTGTGTCTTGAAACCCTCCCATACCGTCAAGGCATGTGTCTAGTATAACCATGTCAAATTTCAATGCATACAGGAACATATTGAAGAAATTTCAATGTTCGCCCCATTCACTGCTCACTATGTGGGGTCGGTGCATGACATTTGTGGTGGGTGAATTGGAAGTTCCATGACATTTCAAGAGAGTTTCAACAAATATTCTACATATGGAAACAACGAATGATGACAATGAGACACCCATTATGAATGTTGTTGCAAACATGGATGATATCAAAGATTATGTGGGGACATCAGACATCCTTGAGTCTTGAAACCCTCCCATATCATCAAGGCATGTGTCTAGTCTAACCATGTCGAATTTCAACGCATACATGCATAGTTTGAAGAAATTTCAACGTTGGTCCCATCAACTGCTCATTGTGCGAGGTCAATGGAAGATGATATTTGTGATGGGTGTATTGGAAGTGCCATGAAAATTCAAGAGAGTTTTGAAAAATGATTCTATAGATGGAAATGAAGAATGATGAAAATGAGACATCCATTATATTGAAAGTTGATACAAACATGGATGATCTCAAATATTATGCAGGGACATCAAACATCCTTAAGTATCAAAATGCTCCCATACCTTCAAGGTAACTATCTTGTCTAACCATGTCAAATTTCGATGCATACGGGCACAGACTGAAAACATTTCAATGTTGGCCCCATTCACTGCTCACTGTGTAGGGTCGACGGAATAAATGTGTGATGGGTGTATTTGAAGTTCCATGTCAAATTTCAAGATAGTTCTGACAACAATTCTATAGAAAGGAATGACAAACATTGGCAATGAGACATGCATGATGAAAATTGATGAAAGTGTGGATGATCTCAAATATTATGTGGGGACATCATACATCCTTGAGTCTTGAAACCATCCCATACTATCAAGGAATGCGTCTAGTCTAGCCATGTCAAATTTTGACGCATACAGGAACATATTGAAGAAATTTCAACGTTGGCCCCATTCACTGCTCACTATGTGGGGTCGATGCATGAAATTTGTGTTGGATGAATTGGAAGTTCCATGACATTTCAAGAGACTTCCAACAAATATTATACATATGGAAACGACAAATGATGGCAATGAGACATCCATTATGAACGTTGATGCAAACATGGATGATCTCAAAGAATATGTGGGGACATCAGACATCCTCGAGTCTTAAAACCCTCCCATACCATCAAGGCATGTTTCTAGTCTAACCATGTCAAATTTCAACGCATACATGTACAGTTTGAAGAAATTTCAACGTTGGCCCCATTCACTGCTCATTGTGCCAGGTCGATGCAAGATGACATTGGTGATGGGTGTATTGGAAGTGCCATGACATTTCAAGAGAGTTTTGACAAAGATTATATAGATGGAAATAATGAATGATGACAATGAGACATCCATTATATTGAGCATTGATGCAAACATGGGAGATCTCAAATATTATGCGGAGACATCAAACATCCTTAAGTCTTGAAACCCTCCCATACCATCAAGGCAACTATCTAGTCTAACCATGTCAAATTTCAACACATACTGGAACAGATTGAAAAAATTTCAACTTTGTCCCAATTCACTGCTCACTTTGCGGGTTTGATGGAAGAAATTTGTGATGGGTGTATTGGAAGTTCCATGTCAAATTTCAAGATAGTTCTGAAAACGATTCTATAGAAGGGAATGATGAATGATGACAATAAGAGGTGCATCATGATGAACGTTGATTCAAATGTGGATGATCTCAAAGATTATGTGGGGACATCATACATCCTTGACTCTTGAAACCCTCCCATGTCGTCAAGGCATGTGTCTAGTCTAACCATGTCAAATTTTGATGCATACAGGCATATATTGAAGAAATTTAAACGTTGGCCCCATTCACTGCTCACTATGCAAGGGAATACTCTATCACTCTAGCAAGGGAACTCTCAATCACTCCTCCTCTGTCACTCCTCCTTTGTTGCTCCAGCAAGTGCTAGTGATGTCGTTGTCTATCGGTAGTTCGCTCCTCCTAAGTCGTGGGTAGGTGAGGTTTTATAGTGGTAATTTTCATGAGTTTTCTAGAACAACCACTTGGGTATGTGTTGTGACTTTCATTGCTTATCCAAATTCATTCCTCTCCCTCATGTGTCATGGTTAATGCATCCATCTAGGTTCCCTTTTCTTTAAAAATGTGACTATATCTCGTTCCATGCCTAGCTTATATGTGGATTTGTAATATTGTAGAAATACTTATAGTTGTATTTTGAATATTGTAAAAAACATGAGTTTTATCTTTCCCCTTGCTTATCATTGCACCTTAAGAATTTACATTGGTTCTTTTATGATCAAGTTGATCAATATAGTAGGGTTGATAGTTTTTTGCATTGAGAGAAGCGAAGTTGGTCTACAACAAGTATACTGACAAATGCTCATCAACTATGGAAAATTAAGAACACAACCTTAAAAATAATCTAAATATTAGTCAATCACAGTATGTACAAAAGCCTATATATGTTCTACCGGTCAAGCCCTACCTACCAGCACATTTAGTAGCCAATATAATGAATGTCACATTTTCTCCCACACTACATTTAGAGAGAATTTAATCTTTTTAGTGAAATCATGGCTTATATACTTATTTTATATGGTGAACCCTTTGTGTTTTTCTAGTGAGTAGATTTTGTCAAAAAGAACAAAAAATGCAAATGTTTATATTCAAAAATTTGAAGATGGAACTTAGGGCTTAAGTACAATTGAACTTTGGGATTTCCAAAAGCAATATAGTTTGAACCTTGGATTTAGATTTTAAGCATATGACGAAGTTCAAACTATCACTCCAAAAAGACTTTAAATATAGGGATTTAGTTTGTAGCAAGAGGACCATATGGAGAATTTGGAGCTCTAAATTTATAATGAAAAAAAAATACTTTAAACATTGCAAGTGGTTTGGGTTTCAATATTTTCTCTTCAAAACTATTTGTGAATGTTGTTATCTAATTTTTTGATAGGTAATTGTTGCATCTTTCTTAGCTATCTAACATAATAGATGTTTGTTTGTTGAATTAGTTTTATTGTTTTCTAACCTTTAATCAAATATTCAATTCTAAATTGTTAATTGTGGTTATGGTATAATTATGCCATATTTTATGTTAATTTATATTCAACTTAGTTATCTCAGTTTTATATTTCATTTTGTTTCATTGTTGAAGTACCATTGATATCTTTTGTTGAATATGCAAACTAACATTCACTTTGAGAGGTTGATGTGTTTCCATGATGATCAAAGTGTGCACATTTCAGTTTTTGTTTTCAATGTCCTTCAATTGGCTTAGCATAATAGTTTAACTTTTGCTCCTAGAATGAACTTAGGTTTTCAAGAAAAATATAGGAGAGCCAAGGTTTACCAAACCCTCTCTGCCTTGAAGTTTTAATGTAGTTTCAAAATTATTGGTTGGATCCTAATAAAGTTACCATGGAGGTATTAAGTTAGAATCCCTTTAGTTCCCTTAGGCATTATCGTAAAATGAATTGATAAAAGGAGAAATGATTAGTTTTGTTTCATATAAAAGGCACAATCATCATATATCAAAGAAATGAATCAATAAGGGAATTTTCACCTTTAATGACTTCAAATGCTAAATTTTATAGGGTTTAGTGGACAAAAATCAAGTTTCTCACCTTGTGTCTAATGACAATAATATAAATGAGCTTTCTCTACAACATCGAACAAATGAAAATCTTCTCTTGGATACAAGTGGCTTTGTTTGAAGCCTTTCCTTCAAGGTTGTTTGAAAAAATTGTGGCAAGTTCATCCCAAGAAAATTGTTTGAACAAATTGTCATTACCATAATCAACATTGCCATCGGTATCATCATCCTTGTTGTCACCATGGTCATCATCATTGTCATCATTATCGTAGTCATCATCATCATTGTCTTCATCATCGTCTTCATCATAATTTTCCCAGTCATCATCATCAATACCATCATCATCATTGTCAACATCATCATCATTGTCGTTATTGTGATCATCATCATATCGGCATTGTCGTGATCATTTTCATCATCGTCATGATCCTCATCACCATTGTCACCACCAGTAATCGACATTTTCAACATCCTACTCCTCCTCATCATCGTCATCATCGTCATTATCATCGTCATTGTCATCATAGGGATTGTCATTATCATCGTCATTGTCATTGTCATCACCATAATCAACATTGTCGTCATCGTCATCATCATTTTTATGTGGGTTATTAAGGTTAGGGATAGGAGTTAGGAATTATATATATATATATATATATATATATACAATGTATATTAATTATAATATATTATTTGTGTCATAACAAAACAAAACATAAAAAACATAAATAAAAATATATGTGATTTATATAATATATAATTTATATATTATATAAAATGCATTATACAATATATATCTAAAAAAACAATGAAAATGCATAACTCACGCCCCATAACCTCACCTCACCATGCACGACACCCGACAACAAATAACCTCATGACCTTTCAACTGATAGTGCCCTCGACTGGTGCATAACCTCACCTCCCGACTGAGATTTCCCTTGATCGGTGCATAACCTCATGTAATACCCCAAGGACGAGCCCCAATTATCTCTATGTATTGTAAACATGTTTTGTAGGCTGGTGAGTCGAGCAATTGTAAGTTGTTAAGATTCTGTGCAAGTAGGTCAGAGAGCCTAGGTATCAAAGGTCAGGAGCCTGTTTTGTACATGTAATTATGCACTTTTTTAATATAAAAACATTGATGTGTGTAGACCGACCACAAAGAAAAAGTGATGGGGGACTAAGTTTCCACAAGGTTCGGAAAGGGAGGGGACTAAGTATTTTGGCCTAGGGGCTAAGCTAGGGGGCTTACCTCTAGAGGAATAATATTTTAATATTAATTCCTGAAGGCTAAGGTGGACATGATATATTTTGTTGTCCTAAGTTTCTGGAAAGGGGACGTAGGCTAAATGGAGCGCATACAGCTCCAAGAATACAAGTGTCGACGTGGGCACATGTAGTTAAAATCTGAAGCATCAACTCATGTTGGGGGGATTCCCATTCTGCCATCATTTGCCTGACTTCGTTGGTCGTCCTCCACCTAAACCATTTTTTCCTTTGCGTATGACCTCTGCATACCCTCACGCATCTCTGAAAATAGAAACTGTGAATTCATCCTATGCTGCTTCATGTGAAGCCCGACGCAATTGTAGTCGCCTGAGCCGTGTTGTGACTTAGCATTTGGTTATTTCCTTTTGGGTGTCCATAACTGTTTTTCCATGTTGTTGTTGTTTTTTTTGTTTTCACCCGTACCCATCTGTAGCTAAGTCGAAGACTGGTTGAAGAGGCAGGTTGTCAGGCCTGTGAGAAACTCTCCCAGGTGAGAGAGCTTTTTGGGAAGTGAGTTATCCTGGAAGGGAGTCCCGTAGAAGCTACAGTACTCTGAGACTTATGGTCTAGCCTGTTGTTGAAGCCCAAGGTAAGGGAGGGGTACTAGTTGATGGACTTTTATTAGTGAAGGTGTATCCTCCTGGGGTGGAGCAGGCATGTCAGGAATGAGGGTATGTGGGTTGTGGGCGTAAGTGGCTCCTAGGATAAAAGATCCTTCATGTTGCTTTGTGCAACTTCCTTGTTGTGCTTGCGAAGACTAGAATTCCCTTTCCCAGTGGAGTTTAGTCCTAGCTCGGGGGTGACCTGCTACTGAGAGTGATGAGCAACATGGTCTAAGGCTGGGAGGTTCATGGAAGGTATGCACGCAGTTGGTGGATTTAATCCAACTAAAAGATAAGTATCATTGTTATGCTTAATTATGTATTTTATGCATGTTTTGTGATGCTTGAATGTTATCATGAATTATGTTGCGTATATGAATTACGGTTAGTTCAACTGATTATGAACTGGTAGCTGTAATCATGTGTTTATCGTGATTAAGTGTTTTTAATTCATTAAAATGCATATATATATCATATAAGTGTATCTTCCACGTGGTAGCATTACCCGATCTCTAGAGGGCCAGGGATGTTACAATATGGTATCAAATCATGGTTAAAACACTGAGCCTGGATGGGCCATGTTAGCGAAAGTTGTAGCAACAATTTCGGAAGGATTTGTTGTCGAAATGGACAAAACTCAAGTTCTAACGTGAGGTTTCAACACTGAGTCTGAATGGGCTAGATAAGTGGTCATTGGACCCAAGGTTTCAAGAGGAAATTGTGTCTAGACGACCAATTTCGAACTTCAGAACCTTCCTGAGTGCCAAGAAGTTACCTTGGTCATGTTATGAAGCTCAGGAGGAGTAGCGGTGTCATAAAACCACAAAAGAAGTGATATTGGGTCGTAGAGTAATGTGGACCTTGAGATCTGTTCGGGAGAAGGAAAATCCTTCACGATCGTCAAATATGGCAATGTTGTGAGGCAGTTAATCGTGAATTCCTTAGGAAATCCACAGAGTAACAGAGTCTATTCTGCGTCGTACGATCTGTTCGAAAGGAATGGAAATCCCTTACAACTGTCAGATCTAGGGAAGGTGCAGAAGAGTTAACCCAGAATCCCTTCGTACTTCGCGACTTTAGTGAAGTCTGATGCTAGAAACAAGAGAAGGGTCAAAGCCCAAAGCTTCAAAGTCCCAGGAGAGATCTACATTGTAGATATGGGGAGAAGCCTAACCGTTAGATCTCACGGCAGATCGTAAATTTGGAGTTTGGCTATCGGGAGAAGTGGGGTTAGATGACATCACCAGGGGTGACGTGGACCTTTCTAGGCATATGTGCCACCACCTGATTTGGGGACAGTTGTACTAGGTGGGCCCAGAGGGTAGAGAAGTCCAGAAGTTTGGAATTCGGGAGATTGGAAGGAAGCAAGCGTGAAAGCTTCCAGAAACCAAAGTTCCAAATCTTTGGAGTAGCATGGCATGATGATGTCACTCATATTGACATGGACACGTGGGTTTTATGCCACGTGTCAATGGGTTTCGAATTCGTGGAAGGTTGAAATGCCAGTTGGAACATGACATGTGTCACCCATCTGAATGGGCCACATATCAGCCGCTAGTATTCCACCATGTGGCTTTTTGTATGAGCAGGGCTAGTGGGGTCGAGGTTACATAACGTAGTTAAAGGTCAAAGTACCCACAGTGGCATTGATCATGATACATCAAGATCAATGGCCAGAAGGCATTGCAGGGACCCAAGTTGCACGGAAGTTAATTATCCAAGGCGGTCCCGCAATCCCAACCGTGATTTCACCGAGGAGTTATGTGCCAATTTCAAAAGAATTGCGGGATGAAAGGTGGGTTTCTCCAAAACATCGTTGCATGCCCCCGCAATTGGAAAATTTTAAGTGATGTGATGTAATGACATCACCAAAGGTGATTGGGAATGTTCGGATATTAACAGTTCAGATGTGTGGATGCGAAATCCTCTGAAGTCCCGAAGCTTTGAAGTTTTGGAACTCATATGCCTAAAGTTCCATAGTAAGTGTTAGTCATTGGATGTTGAATAGACGTGGTCGGTTGATCCGCCCTACTTTGCGAGTTCGATAATCTAGAACTCCGAGAGATTGTTGTGTGGTGCTTTGAAACCTTATGAAGCCGAAGGCTCAAGTAAGCACCTAGTGATTTAGCGCTTGGTCATGGCCCATGATCACATGGATTGGGGACTGAGAGAAAGGGGCTAGTGCTCAAAATTGATTAAAGAGCAGAGAAGAGCTTGGAAAGAAAATGAAATCTGAACGTTTTCTTAAATCAGATTGGTTTATGAATGTTGTGGGATTTTTTAAGGAATGATGGCCTGACAAATTCCGATTGACTGCACTTTGTGTTTGCAGAGTTCAACGAGTGTCAGAAACAAATCGATTTTTCACAGAGCACTTAGGAGACACTCACAGAGATAATAGAAACGCAATTTTTCCTGCATATAGTGTGTTTATGTATTTCTGTTCATTATTATGTTTTTATATGTTGTTCATGGTTTGAATGCGTAAACTGGTGAAGTATTGAATAAGTTTCAATTGTTTCTCTTCTTTAATTTTTCTAGTGCAAGGAGTGCATTGAAAGAGGTAAGTTAACCTAAAATAAGCTCAATAGAGATATCGTTGAATCCTTCATCAACAAAAGTGCAAGGAGTGCACAGGAAGAACTATGTGTTGTGTTCAGAGAGAGATAGAGTCACTGAGAACTCTGTAGGGCTCTGTTAGGTGGGCATCAAGCAAGTACAAGTTTTCACAGAGAGAACTCTTTGTCGAGTTTAGGGAGAAGAGCATCATAGGAAGATACTCACATAGCTATTGAACACTCTGTAGAAAACGTTCAACAAGGTGTGCTTTGAGCAGAAGGTTGCCAGGAGCGCACGAAGTTTTCTTTTGAAAGGAAACAGAAGGGCCGAGACCCTTAGGAGACTGAGTAAATCGAAAATATCAGAAGAAATAACGCAAGGAGTGCATGAGAGATGGACTCATTCTAAGTCCTAAATCTCAAAAGAGATCACACTTACGAGAGAGAAGACGAGATCCAAGAGGTGGACTCGCAGGAGAAAGGTCAAAGGTTGAAGCCTTTGAACACTGAAAAAATATTCCAAGGTGGAAGAAGTCAAAAGATTAGGAGGAGGAGCGACAACAGTCATCAGATCGGTTGTGGTGAGGATCCTGGACTGTTAGATCAGCGTCCAGCAGAACATAGGAAGCATGGAGGAGAGGAACGGATCCCATCTGTTAGGTCTAAGCGCGAAGGACCAGCAACCGTTGGATCTGGAGGTAAGGGCACGAGACTTAAGCCTTGTGTGTGCAGGAGAATTGGACTTGTCAAAGTCCCGAAGTCCCAAAGTGATTTGGGACCGTTCATCGTCAAGGAGGACAGGTGGTGTAATATCCACAACTTTGGAATTTTGTGGACAAGGAGGAGGAGAAACAACTGAAGTAAATCTTGGTCATTGATCTAAAAGTGGATGCGTGGTTCCAGATATGGAACTCCAGGTATGAAACATTCTAGAGGAAAGTAGAGGATGAAAGCGTCAAATTCCCAAAGGAGATATCAATCGTTGATCGAGGAGGAGGTCGAAGGACCATTGATCTGGTCTTGTTCAAAAAGAGTCGAAGTCTTGAAGATAATCAGGGTCGTTAATTTGGAGAGGATGCATGGCAGAAGATCTATAACTTTGGGGAAATTCACTCTAGAGATTTTTGTTTGTGGAGATGTGAGAACTCCCGAAGGTCGGAGAGCTTAAGTTCATCAGAACCATCCGATTGTTGAGGACAGGTTTCAATAGATCTTCCACTCTGAAATATTGTCATATGGGGAAAAGTGGATAGTTGAGAATTGAAACTCCCAAGGGTCGGAGAACCGGAATCAACCGTAGCCATTGATTTGGAAGGGAGCTATGTGTCGACAAATCGTGTAGATATAGGATAACGTGTGGAAGGATGAAAGAAGGTAGAAAAGGGAGGATAGATAGAGGTCGTTGATTGTGGATCATCGCCAAGGGATTGGTGATCAACGGACGAGCTAGATTGCGGGGCCAAAACTTGCTCGGATGTTAAAAATATGAGAGCGGGCCGCAGTTTATACCACAGTTTTAACAAGATGTGTGGCAGTTGGAAGTGAATTGTGAGGTGAAAAGCGGGTTGGCCTAAAACCACTCTTTCCCACGCCCCCAATCATAGTTTTCCATGAGGTCATATCCCAGGGTCATATGAAGGAAAGGGCTAATGAAAAAGGGGCTAGTGCCTTAAACTTGGAGTTTTGGAAGTGCAAAGGAATAGACCACGGGTCTGACAAGACCTGTGCCTAAAGGAGAAAAGGTGGCTTGTGTATAATTGTTTTGGATTCAATCATGAAGCCGAAGAGTCAATTCGAATCAGAAGATTGAAACATACATTGACCAGGAGGTCAGCAGACCTCGTTGAGGTGGGGGCACTGCATCGAAATTTCTTAGGGAATGAATAATCATGCACAGTGATCATAGTGGGAGCATAAGAAGATTTAGGAATCTAGGAAGAATTGTAGACTTCTGGGATCAACAAGGAAAAGTTTTATAGGGAGAAAGAAGTTGCTGCAATTTCTGTGGCAACAAGTATGTTACTTCTTGTTGGGTCAGCCAGAGGAAATAATGCTTGGTGTTGTTGGTGAGGTTGTTGCATAAGGAGGGAAGCAATAAAAAGTTGAAGTGTTGGTTATACGTTTGATAAAAGAACCATGAAATATTCTACTACCATCAGACATTTAGGTAGTATAAAATTTATTAATGGCAGTCATGCAGTAATGAGTTTTATTACTCTTTTTGCATAATCGCTAAAGGAATTTAGGTAAGAATTTCATCAACCAGAGTTATTTTATAAAATCACATGATTATATTATTTGAATGCATACCATTGGATGTGGTAAAGGCCGAAGGCTTGTATTAATTCAAATCTTTTGAGCTTCTGAATGCACACACTGACATAGGAGAATGTCATGTTAATTTGGTTGTGGGGTAATCACCAAAGAATTAAAAGATAAGAACTTGTTATAGGAAGGAATGTCAGTAAGCTAGTCATGTATGAGACCAAGACATGGTTGGATATGGAAAGGTATGGATATGGAAAGGTTATGAGCCACACATGTACTAAAATATTCCTACCTTTAAATAAAACTTGGGCTACAACCTTTTTGCTAACACTAATGAACACCATAGAATTATATTCTTGGTGTAGTGTTCGAGTCGAAAAGGAAGGAATCCAATTAACTGGGAAGACAATAGGAAGTGTGTGGAGAATGTGTCAACACATTGGCCAGAATTCCAACTTATGGATGGTGAGATACATAACTGAGATGAAGAGCATTATGTAATTCAATGCAAGGTGCATTGAATAAGTATGCATTGAGAATTGTACTCATGCATAGTAAGTGATAGAATTGTATACTAAATGCAATGGTTGAATATTTTTTGTAAGTACGTGCATATATATTATTGCATGGAAATAATTGTTACTAACATATGAAATGTTGTTAACTCATGAAGTTGAGGGCATTTCAGAGAGGTGTTAGACATTGCAAAAGGAAAGTTGCAAGTCAAGTAGTCACATGAGCATTGACTATAGAAAATTTTCTTGTTCATAAGAAGAAATAATGAACTTACTGTTATTAATTATGAACATGCATATGCATAGAATGATGAGTCATTCTGTTTTATTAAATTGTTTGGTAATTATGATTGAACTGCTAGATGCAGACAATTCCAAGTTCACTGCATATGGTTTTATACATATTGTAATTGAATTATGATGTACAGAAAATACTGACAATTGTTGGCAGTATGCAAAATGAAGCATTACAAGAAAAATGGTATGCAGTTTGGTGCCTGTGGAAAACCACGAGGATGGTTGCATTCATAATATGGAAACAACCAAGAAGAATTATGAAAAGGAATTTCATGTTTTGGGGAAAAAGTTGAATTCCTTTTTTAACTAAGTTGGAGTTACTAAATGAATTCTTTTATGTTCTCTCATGATAAATACATGTGGGTGATGCAGATGAGATGATGTTTATAAAAGTTAGAATGTTGACTACAAAGAATAGCTCAACGAAGATGTCGATTGGAGACCTCTGAGGGCAGTTGGAACTCCTCGAGCCATGGTGCTCTAAGAATTCTAGTCCGACCTATTATTGAAGCCCAAGGAAAGGGAGGTGTAATAGCCGATGGACTATGTGAAAAAGAAGTTGCACACTCCTAGGGTGGGACAGGCATGTGGGGAAGAGAGATTGTTGGTTGGAATGTTGTTGGGTTTTGGTACCTTGACCTAGACCATGTTGATATGGAAGTCTTCTCAATCAAAAGATAAGTATCAATTCTCTATTCATTGTATGATATGTATCTTGTAATTCGTATACAGGTTATAATGTTATTAGAATTGTCTAT